>JBAMCF010000365.1:0-90310 GCA_037075285.1 Drosophila lutescens
AACCGTGATCCCGAATTTTTACTCTTTTTGGCGTAGGACCATTTTTGGCCAAGTTACAGCCAAAAAACAAAAATTGAAAATTTATTTTTTTTACCAAAAACCGTGATCCCGAATTTTTACTCTTTTTGGCGTAGGACCATTTTTGGCCAAGTTACAGCCAAAAAACAAAAATTGAAAATTTATTTTTTTTACCAAAAACCGTGATCCCGAATTTTTACTCTTTTTGGCGTAGGACCATTTTTGGCCAAGTTACAGCCAAAAAACAAAAATTGAAAATGTCTTTTTTTTTACCAAAAACCGTGATCCCGAATTTTTACTCTTTTTGGCGTAGGACCATTTTTGGCCAAGTTACAGCCAAAAAACAAAAATTGAAAATTTATTTTTTTTACCAAAAACCGTGATCCCGAATTTTACTCTTTTTGGCGTAGGACCATTTTTGGCCAAGTTACAGCCAAAAAACAAAAATTGAAAATTTATTTTTTTTACCAAAAACCGTGATCCCGAATTTTTACTCTTTTTGGCGTAGGACCATTTTTGGCCAAGTTACAGCCAAAAAACAAAAATTGAAAATTTATTTTTTTTACCAAAAACCGTGATCCCGAATTTTTACTCTTTTTGGCGTAGGACCATTTTTGGCCAAGTTACAGCCAAAAAACAAAAATTGAAAATTTTTTTTTACCAAAAACCGTGATCCCGAATTTTTACTCTTTTTGGCGTAGGACCATTTTTGGCCAAGTTACAGCCAAAAAACAAAAATTGAAAATTTCTTTTTTTTACCAAAAACCGTGATCCCGAATTTTTACTCTTTTTGGCGTAGGACCATTTTTGGCCAAGTTACAGCCAAAAAACAAAAATTGAAAATTTATTTTTTTTACCAAAAACCGTGATCCCGAATTTTTACTCTTTTTGGCGTAGGACCATTTTTGGCCAAGTTACAGCCAAAAAACAAAAATTGAAAATTTATTTTTTTTTACCAAAAACCGTGATCCCGAATTTTTACTCTTTTTGGCGTAGGACCATTTTTGGCCAAGTTACAGCCAAAAAACAAAAATTGAAAATTTATTTTTTTTACCAAAAACCGTGATCCCGAATTTTTACTCTTTTTGGCGTAGGACCATTTTTGGCCAAGTTACAGCCAAAAAACAAAAATTGAAAATTTATTTTTTTTACCAAAAACCGTGATCCCGAATTTTTACTCTTTTTGGCGTAGGACCATTTTTGGCCAAGTTACAGCCAAAAAACAAAAATTGAAAATTTATTTTTTTACCAAAAACCGTGATCCCGAATTTTTACTCTTTTTGGCGTGGGACCATTTTTGGCCAAGTTACAGCCAAAAAACAAAAATTGAAAATTTCTTTTTTTTACCAAAAACCGTGATCCCGAATTTTTACTCTTTTGGCGTAGGACCATTTTTGGCCAAGTTACAGCCAAAAAACAAAAATTGAAAATTTATTTTTTTACCAAAAACCGTGATCCCGAATTTTTACTCTTTTTGCGTAGGACCATTTTTGGCCAAGTTACAGCCAAAAAACAAAAATTGAAAATTTATTTTTTTACCAAAAACCGTGATCCCGAATTTTTACTCTTTTTGGCCTAAAAACAAAAATTTAATTTTTTTTTACCAAAAACCGTGATCCCGAATTTTTACTCTTTTTGGCGTAGGACCATTTTTGGCCAAGTTACAGCCAAAAAACAAAAATTGAAAATTTATTTTTTTTACCAAAAACCGTGATCCCGAATTTTTACTCTTTTTGGCGTAGGACCATTTTTGGCCAAGTTACAGCCAAAAAACAAAAATTGAAAATTTTTTTTTTACAAAAACCGTGATCCCGAATTTTTACTCTTTTTGGCGTAGGACCATTTTTGGCCAAGTTACAGCCAAAAAACAAAAATTGAAAATTTATTTTTTTTACCAAAAACCGTGATCCCGAATTTTTACTTTTTTGGCGTAGGACCATTTTTGGCCAAGTTACAGCCAAAAAACAAAAATTGAAAATTTATTTTTTTTACCAAAAACCGTGATCCCGAATTTTTACTCTTTTTGGCGTAGGACCATTTTTGGCCAAGTTACAGCCAAAAAACAAAAATTGAAAATTTATTTTTTTACCAAAAACCGTGATCCCGAATTTTTACTCTTTTTGGCGTAGGACCATTTTTGGCCAAGTTACAGCCAAAAAACAAAAATTGAAAATTTATTTTTTTTACCAAAAACCGTGATCCCGAATTTTTACTCTTTTTGGCGTAGGACCATTTTTGGCCAAGTTACAGCCAAAAAACAAAAATTGAAAATTTATTTTTTTTACCAAAAACCGTGATCCCGAATTTTTACTCTTTTTGGCGTAGGACCATTTTTGGCCAAGTTACAGCCAAAAAACAAAAAATTGAAAATTTATTTTTTTTACCAAAAACCGTGATCCCGAATTTTTACTCTTTTTGGCGTAGGACCATTTTTGGCCAAGTTACAGCCAAAAAACAAAAATTGAAAATTTATTTTTTTTACCAAAAACCGTGATCCCGAATTTTTACTCTTTTTGGCGTAGGACCATTTTTGGCCAAGTTACAGCCAAAAAACAAAAATTGAAAATTTATTTTTTACCAAAAACCGTGATCCCGAATTTTTACTCTTTTTGGCGTAGGACCATTTTTGGCCAAGTTACAGCCAAAAAACAAAAATTGAAAATTTATTTTTTTTACCAAAAACCGTGATGCCGAATTTTTACTCTTTTTGGCCAAGTTACAGCCAAAAAACAAAAATTGAAAATTTATTTTTTTTACCAAAAACCGTGATCCCGAATTTTTACTCTTTTTGGCGTAGGACCATTTTTGGCCAAGTTACAGCCAAAAAACAAAAATTGAAAATTTCTTTTTTTTACCAAAAACCGTGATCCCGAATTTTACTCTTTTTGGCGTAGACCATTTTTGGCCAAGTTACAGCCAAAAAACCAAAATTGAAAATTTATTTTTTTTACCAAAAACCGTGATCCCGAATTTTACTCTTTTGGCGTAGACCATTTTTGGCAAGTTACAGCCAAAAAACAAAAATTGAAAATTTATTTTTTACCAAAAACCGTGATCCCGAATTCTTTTTGGCGTAGACCATTTTGGCCAAGTTACAGCCAAAAAACAAAAATTGAAAATTTATTTTTTTTACCAAAAACCGTGATCCCGAATTTTTACTCTTTTTGGCGTAGGACCATTTTTGGCCAAGTTACAGCCAAAAAACAAAAATTGAAAATTTCTTTTTTTACCAAAAACCGTGATCCCGAATTTTTACTCTTTTTGGCGTAGGACCATTTTTGGCCAAGTTACAGCCAAAAAACAAAAATTGAAAATTTATTTTTTTTACCAAAAACCGTGATCCCGAATTTTTACTCTTTTTGGCGTAGGACCATTTTTGGCCAAGTTACAGCCAAAAAACAAAAATTGAAAATTTATTTTTTTTACCAAAAACCGTGATCCCGAATTTTTACTCTTTTTGGCGTAGGACCATTTTTGGCCAAGTTACAGCCAAAAAACAAAAATTGAAAATTTATTTTTTTTACCAAAAACCGTGATCCCGAATTTTTACTCTTTTTGGCGTGGGACCATTTTTGGCCAAGTTACAGCCAAAAAACAAAAATTGAAAATTTATTTTTTTTTACCAAAAACCGTGATCCCGAATTTTTACTCTTTTTGGCGTAGGACCATTTTTGGCCAAGTTACAGCCAAAAAACAAAAATTGAAAATTTATTTTTTTTTACCAAAAACCGTGATCCCGAATTTTT
The DNA here is from genome assembly GCA_037075285.1 of Drosophila lutescens. Lineage (NCBI taxonomy): Eukaryota > Metazoa > Arthropoda > Insecta > Diptera > Drosophilidae > Drosophila > Drosophila lutescens. The sequence continues at coordinate 3,765 of JBAMCF010000365.1, forward strand.
ACTCTTTTTGGCGTAGGACCATTTTTGGCCAAGTTACAGCCAAAAAACAAAAATTGAAAATTTATTTTTTTCAAAAACCGTGATCCCGAATTTTTACTCTTTTGGCGTAGGACCATTTTTGGCCAAGTTACAGCCAAAAAACAAAATTGAAATTTATTTTTTTCCAAAAACCGTGATCCCGAATTTTACTCTTTTGACGTAGGACCATTTTTGGCCAAGTTACAGCCAAAAAACAAAAATTGAAAATTTATTTTTTTTACCAAAAACCGTGATCCCGAATTTTTACTCTTTTTGGCGTAGGACCATTTTTGGCCAAGTTACAGCCAAAAAACAAAAATTGAAAATTTATTTTTTTACCAAAAACCGTGATCCCGAATTTTTACTCTTTTTGGCGTAGGACCATTTTTGGCCAAGTTACAGCCAAAAACAAAAATTGAAAATTTATTTTTTTTTACCAAAAACCGTGATCCCGAATTTTTACTCTTTTTGGCGTAGGACCATTTTTGGCCAAGTTACAGCCAAAAAACAAAAATTGAAAATTTATTTTTTTTACCAAAAACCGTGATCCCGAATTTTTACTCTTTTTGGCGTAGGACCATTTTTGGCCAAGTTACAGCCAAAAAACAAAAATTGAAAATTTTTTTTTTACCAAAAACCGTGATCCCGAATTTTTACTCTTTTTGGCGTAGACCATTTTTGGCCAAGTTACAGCCAAAACAATTATTTTTTTCCAAAAACCGTGATCCCGAATTTTTACTCTTTTTGCGTAGACCATTTACAGCCAAAAAACAAAAATTGAAAATTTATTTTTTTTACCAAAAACCGTGATCCCGAATTTTTACTCTTTTTGGCGTAGGACCATTTTTGGCCAAGTTACAGCCAAAAAACAAAAATTGAAAATTTATTTTTTTTACCAAAAACCGTGATCCCGAATTTTTACTCTTTTTGGCGTAGGACCATTTTTGGCCAAGTTACAAAAATTGAAAATTTATTTTCATTTCCAAAAACTGTGATCCCGAATTTTTAATCTTTTTGGCGTAGGACCATTTTTGGCCAAGTTACAGCCAAAAAACAAAAATTGAAAATTTATTTTTTTTACCAAAAACCGTGATCCCGAATTTTTACTCTTTTTGGCGTAGGACCATTTTTGGCCAAGTTACAGCCAAAAACAAAAATTGAAAATTTATTTTTTTTACCAAAAACCGTGATCCCGAATTTTTACTCTTTTTGGCGTAGGACCATTTTTGGCCAAGTTACAGCCAAAAAACAAAAATTGAAAATTTATTTTTTTTACCAAAAACCGTGATCCCGAATTTTTACTCTTTTGGCGTAGGACCATTTTTGGCCAAGTTACAGCCAAAAAACAAAAATTGAAAATTTATTTTTTTACCAAAAACCGTGATCCCGAATTTTTACTCTTTTTGGCGTAGGACCATTTTTGGCCAAGTTACAGCCAAAAAACAAAAATTGAAAATTATTTTTTTTTACCAAAAACCGTGATCCCGAATTTTTACTCTTTTTGGCGTAGGACCATTTTTGGCCAAGTTACAGCCAAAAAACAAAAATTGAAAATTTATTTTTTTTTACCAAAAACCGTGATCCCGAATTTTTACTCTTTTTGGCGTAGAATTGCAAGTTACAGCCAAAAATTGAAATTTATTTTTTTACCAAAACCGTGATCCAAACTTTTTGGCTACCATTTTTAGCCAAAACAAAAATTGAAAATTTATTTTTTTTACCAAAAACCGTGATCCCGAATTTTTACTCTTTTTGGCGTAGGACCATTTTTGGCCAAGTTACAGCCAAAAAACAAAAATTGAAAATTATTTTTTTCCAAAAACCGTGATCCCGAATTTTTACTCTTTTTGGCGTAGGACCATTTTTGGCCAAGTTACAGCCAAAAAACAAAAATTGAAAATTTATTTTCATTACCAAAAACCGTGATCCCGAATTTTTACTCTTTTTGGCGTAGGACCATTTTTGGCCAAGTTACAGCCAAAAAACAAAAATTGAAAATTTATTTTTTTTTACCAAAAACCGTGATCCCGAATTTTTATTCTTTTTGGCGTAGGACCATTTTTGGCCAAGTTACAGCCAAAAAACAAAAATTGAAAATTAATTTTTTTTACCAAAAACCGTGATCCCGAATTTTTACTCTTTTTGGCGTAGGACCATTTTTGGCCAAGTTACAGCCAAAAAACAAAAATTGAAAATTTATTTTCATTTCCAAAAACCGTGATCCCGAATTTTTAATCTTTTTGGCGTAGGACCATTTTTGGCCAAGTTACAGCCAAAAAACAAAAATTGAAAATTTATTTTTTTTACCAAAAACCGTGATCCCGAATTTTTACTCTTTTTGGCGTAGGACCATTTTTGGCCAAGTTACAGCCAAAAAACAAAAATTGAAAATTTATTTTTTTACCAAAAACCGTGATCCCGAATTTTTACTCTTTTTGGCGTAGGACCATTTTTGGCCAAGTTACAGCCAAAAAACAAAAATTGAAAATTAATTTTTTTTTACCAAAAACCGTGATCCCGAATTTTTACTCTTTTTGGCGTAGGACCATTTTTGGCCAAGTTACAGCCAAAAAACAAAAATTGAAAATTTATTTTTTTACCAAAAACCGTGATCCCGAATTTTTAATCTTTTTGGCGTAGGACCATTTTTGGCCAAGTTACAGCCAAAAAAACAATTAAATTCAGCCAAAAAAAAAATTGAAAATTATTTTTTTTTACCAAAAACCGTGATCCCGAATTTTTACTCTTTTTGGCGTAGGACCATTTTTGGCCAAGTTACAGCCAAAAAACAAAAATTGAAAATTTATTTTTTTTTACCAAAAACCGTGATCCCGAATTTTTACTCTTTTTGGCGTAGGACCATTTTTGGCCAAGTTACAGCCAAAAAACAAAAATTGAAAATTTATTTTTTTTTCCAAAAACCGTGATCCCGAATTTTTAATCTTTTTGGCGTAGGACCATTTTTGGCCAAGTTACAGCCAAAAAACAAAAATTGAAAATTTATTTTCATTACCAAAAACCGTGATCCCGAATTTTTACTCTTTTTGGCGTGGGACCATTTTTGGCCAAGTTACAGCCAAAAAACAAAAATTGAAAATTTATTTTTTTTTACCAAAAACCGTTATCCCGAATTTTTATTCTTTTTGGCGTGGGACCATTTTTGGCCAAGTTACAGCCAAAAAACAAAAATTGGAAATTAATTTTTTTTTACCAAAAACCGTGATCCCGAATTTTTACTCTTTTTGGCGTAGGACCATTTTTGGCCAAGTTACAGCCAAAAAACAAAAATTGAAAATTTATTTTCATTTCCAAAAACTGTGATCCCGAATTTTTAATCTTTTTGGCGTAGGACCATTTTTGGCCAAGTTACAGCCAAAAAACAAAAATTGAAAATTTATTTTTTTTTACCAAAAACCGTGATCCCGAATTTTTACTCTTTTTGGCGTAGGACCATTTTTGGCCAAGTTACAGCCAAAAAACAAAAATTGAAAATTTATTTTTTTTACCAAAAACCGTGATCCCGAATTTTTACTCTTTTTGGCGTAGGACCATTTTTGGCCAAGTTACAGCCAAAAAACAAAAATTGAAAATTAATTTTTTTTACCAAAAACTGTGATCCCGAATTTTTACTCTTTTTGGCGTAGGACCATTTTTGGCCAAGTTACAGCCAAAAAACAAAAATTGAAAATTTAATTTTCTTTTCCAAAAACTGTGATCCCGAATTTTTAATCTTTTTGGCGTAGGACCATTTTTGGCCAAGTTACAGCCAAAAAACAAAAATTGAAAATTTATTTTTTTTTTTACCAAAAACCGTGATCCCGAATTTTTACTCTTTTTGGCGTGGGACCATTTTTGGCCAAGTTACAGCCAAAAAACAAAAATTGAAAATTTATTTTTTTTACCAAAAACCGTGATCCCGAATTTTTACTCTTTTTGGCGTAGGACCATTTTTGGCCAAGTTACAGCCAAAAACAAAAATTGAAAATTTATTTTCATTTCCAAAAACTGTGATCCCGAATTTTTAATCTTTTTGGCGTAGGACCATTTTTGGCCAAGTTACAACCAAAAAAAAAAATTGAAAATTTATTTTTTTTACCAAAAACTGTGATTCCGAATTCTTACTCTTTTTGGCGTAGGACCATTTTTGGCCAAGTTACAAAAATTGAAAATTTATTTTCATTTCCAAAAACTGTGATCCCGAATTTTTAATCTTTTTGGCGTAGGACCATTTTTGGCCAAGTTACAGCCAAAAAAAAAAATTGAAAATTTATTTTTTTTTTCCAAAAACCGTTATCCCGAATTTTTACTCATTTTGGCGTGGGACCATTTTTGGCCAAGTTACAGCCAAAAAACAAAAATTGAAAATTTATTTTTTTTACCAAAAACCGTGATCCCGAAATTTTATTCTTTTTGGCGTGGGACCATTTTTGGCCAAGTTACAGCCAAAAAACAAAAATTGAAAATTAATTTTTTTTACCAAAAACTGTGATCCCGAATTCTTACTCTTTTTGGCGTAGGACCATTTTTGGCCAAGTTACAGCCAAAAAACATTTTTTTTTTTTTTTTTTTTTAATATGACTTATAGAATTTATTACGTTGATCAGCCAATTTAATGGCTATAAAACATAGATTACAAATAGGAACAAAAACGTGAGATCATAACAGAATGGTGAATAACAAATTTTTATAACCTATAATACAAAATAAGGCAACAATTTAACAACGCATTACTGCTTCAGTACTCGTGAGACGTGACGTCCTCTTGTCCAGAGGTCGCCGGGATGCCTTCGCTTCAGCCTTCTCCTGTTCGTCGGGTTGGCCAAGGAAGCTGCTAGGTGGTTGGGGTGTCCTGTGAGGCGTTCGTTGTACCGACTCGAGTGCCGGTTAATCTGATCCCTGACCGAGGGCATGTGGAGATCGTTGGCTAGGTCTACGTTTCTGACGTACCACGGCGCATTCGTGATTGTTCGCAGCGCCCTATTTTGGACTCTTTGGACCTTCATGACGTTAGAGTCGGAAGCCATGCCCCAAAGTTGGATGCAGTACGTCATTGAGGGCACCACTATTGCTCTGAACAGCAACACTTTGTTGGCAAGGCTGAGCTTGCTCGTTGATTTGAGCATCCAGTTGAGCTTCCTTAGCTTAGCGCGACATGTAGCTGCAATTTTTGTAGTGTGCTGCTTCCAGGTGAGCCGTTTGTCCAGGATCAGACCCAGGTACTGCGCCTGGGGAGATTGTGGGATGGTGGTGTTAAGGAGCTCAACTGTTGGAAGGATCTGTCCTCTCAGAGTGAAGTTGCAGTGTTGAGACTTTCTGCCATTAATTGCAATATTCCACCTGTTTGTCCACTTGCCGTAGGAGTCAAGAAATTCCTGGGTTATCCTTGATGCTTCAATACGGCAGGTGGAATTTACAAGGAAGGCAGTGTCGTCAGCGTAGGTGGCAAGAAGAGTGTCCGGTACATTGATAGACGGCAGATCAGAGGTGAACAGGGTATATAAAACGGGGCCCAGGACGCTTCCCTGTGGAACGCCGGCACGAGCAAATCTTATGCTTGACCTTTCCCCTCTTACCTCGACCATGAAGCTACGATCAAGCAGGTAGGATTTGAGAACAAGAAATAGGCCTGTCGGGAGTAGGGTCTTCAACTTATGGAGTAATCCTTCGTGCCATACACGGTCAAATGCTTCCTTGACGTCGAGGAAAATAGCAGAGCTGTATTGCTTATTCTCAAAAGCATTTAAGATGTGCTGGACAAGTCGATGTGCTTGCTCTGGGGTCCCATGATGATGCCTGAAACCAAACTGGTGGTCGGGAATGGCATCCTGCACGCTTCTTACTCCCAAAATTCTACTTTGAAATATTCTCTCGAATATTTTAGAGAACGTGGGTAGTAAGCTTATCGGTCGATATGACTCGACAAGATTCTCCGGTTTTCCTGGCTTTGGTATCATCGTTATCACAGCACACTTCCATTGAGAGGGGAAGTGGTGGATACGTAGCATTGAGTTGAAGAGGAGAACAAGGAACAGGATTCCCTTTTTAGGCAGAGCCTTGGCAATTCGGCTGTCTATGCCGTCGAAACCCGGCGCTTTACTGGGATGAAGCTTTTGTATGTGACTGCAGATTTCTTCTGGACTCACGTGTTGGATCGGTAATGCTTCCGGGGAAGGAGCATTAAGAAAGGCCAGTGTTTCTTCAACGTCCTCGGGTCTCGCCAGGTCGAATGGCTGAAAACGTTTCTCGAGTTCATCTGCAAAAGCCAAGGATATTTCGGGGTCGGACTTACACCATGTATCGTCAGCTTTCCTAATGGGGATCTTTCGGAGAGGCTGTCGTTTTATATTCCGCGTTAATTTCCAAAGGTTGAAGCCGTACGGTTTGGTGGTGTCCGCGTTGAGGAGCATATCATCGAAATATTCGCGCTTTGTTTCATGCAGAAGCTTTTTGAGTTCGTCTTCAGCACGGCGATAGGCTCTTTTGTCGACTTGATCTTGGGATCTTATATATCTGCGACGTAGGGATCTTTTCAGCCTTACCAGGTCCATAACCTCAGGTTTTAAAGGAGCCTGAGGTCGGTTGGAGGGGTTTGAGACTTGACCATTGGTTGAGGACTCGGCAGCGATATGGATGTTCCGGGCAAACATCTCGACAGCGTCGTTTATGTCATCAGGAGAGCTTAACACCATATTCAGATTAACTAGCCGGTTTATTACTGCTTGGAAGCGTGGAATGTTCGCATTTCGAGGAAGGATGCGAGGCCTATGGCATATTTTTTGCGCAGCGACTCTGAATTTAATTATCAGTGGGATGTGATCAGAGCTAAGTTCAAGACTTTCCGAGATAGTGAGGCTCTCGGGCCGTATCCCTTTGTAGACAGCAAAGTCAATGGCGGTTGGTGTTCTTTGGCTGTAAGGATAATGCGTAGGCCCGCCGGTAGCAAGGACCTGGACATTGGATCTTTGAACGAATTCCGCTAGCGCTCTACCGCGGGTGGTTGAGTTTCGAGACCCCCAGAGACGGTGGTGAGCATTCCAGTCCCCTGCAATGATGAAATTTGACCCCAGATCGTCGAAGAGTTTTTCGAAGTCGTCGGCAGAACATTGAAAGTTTGGAGGACAATAGATAGACGCAATAGTTGTTTCGCCAAGGTCGGTTTTGACTTTAACTGCGACACATTGAGCATTTGGACTTTGTAGACTGTAACACTGGTAACTTTGAAGACAGGATTTTATTAAGATTGCAGAGCCACCACGTTTCCGATCTGCAGGATGTGTTGCTTGATGGATATCGTACCCGTGCAACTTGTAGTACGACCTTGAACAAAAGTGTGTTTCACTGACTAGCATAATGTCAATATTATGACTGTGCACAAAGAGCTCCAACTCAAGGGCTTTGTTGGTAAGTCCGTCGGCGTTCCACACACCAATGTTAAGGCCGATTTGATTCATGGTTGCGTTGCATTAACTGGGAGGAATCTGGCAAATGCTTGAGCAGTTCCTGGAGTATTTTGGGGTAATAGTTTTGAGACAAGATCCATCATCGACATCATCATTTGGAAAAGCTTGTCAATCTGAGCAACAAGGACCGACATATTATCGTTGGATTTCAAAAACATTTGCTCATGCCGCTGCCATTGCTGATCGTTAAACGATTGCTGTGGGCTGCGTCGCTGTTGTTGAGGGAAAGACTCCTGTTGGTGATCTGGCTGTTGTTGTTGTGGATGGCTTAGTTGTTGTTGTGAAGGCTGCTGCAGTTGCTGCTGTCGAGAAGGTGCTTTTAGATGACGTGGCTGGCTTTGCTTCCTGTTGTTGCTGCCCAGCGGGGGAAACTGTTGATTTTGCTGGGATGAAATTGGAAGTTGTTGGTGTTGGGGACGATTAACTTGGCCACGGACTGCGTTTGCGTATGAGGTTGAAGCCACAAAGTTGGATTGACCATTAGATCTGGCTGACTGTTGGGGATAAGATGTCACACTTTTTCGTCGACTAGCTGCCTTCTGATAAGCAACACAGCCTTTATAGCTGGCTGTGTGGTCGCCGCCACAGTTAACGCATTTAACTGGATGAACATCCCTTATGCAGTCCTCCAAACCGTGTTGCAGACCGCATCTGACGCAGTTGAAACCCATATGGCAGTTGTTTTTGGTGTGATCGAAGGCTTGGCACCGGTGGCATTGAACGACATCCTCCTTTTTATAGGGGATTTCAACTTGAACCCTTTGTCGACAAAGTGTCTTGATATCATGGATTTCCTTGTTATTTGCTGCCGGTTCTAATTCAATAAATACTAAGTTGACGAACCTGGTTTTGTCGAAGCGGCTTTTAGGTCTATTAACAAATCGAACTGTGTGGCCGGACAAGGTAAGACTTTCCTTAATGTTTTCATCTGGTACGGAGTGATGGATACCACGGATGACAACACGATAGGATCTCTCCTCTTTTAGCTGCCAAGAATGGAAAGGTACCTTTTTAAGGGCCAAAGATTTGGTTATTGCTCTGTAAGCATCTGAATCTGCAGCCAGAATGGAAACAGAGTTGTTCGGGTGGCATTTCAGGGAGTATTTGGACGGGTCGACTATTTTATCTGTGGATTTAATAAGTCCGTTTAAATTCTCACAGTGGGCAACCACAATTGGGGGTGGTTTGTGGGAGGGTAATTGGGCTTGGTTTTCAGACGGTTGGCTGGGATTGGTGATGTTGCTAGCAGAGTTGTTGTTGATTGGGTTGCTGTTGTTGCTGCTGGCCTGTCCTGGGGTACTGGTAGAGGTACTCGGTTGAACAGAGTAATTGGGGCTGACCGTTGAGGAATCTTCGACTCGTTCGTCTGTCTCCATGTCCGAAAGTTCTGAGAAACGGTTGGCAGAAACATACGCTTTAGGACTCCCTGAGTTCCTCAGGATTTTGGTGAGTGAATTTGGTGATCTGGACTCAAGGCGACGTTTGGTGTTTGCTGGACGTGGGGTCCACCAGTCCTCATCTTCGCCATTGATGGCGGCTACTTCAGGATCAACATTATTGTTTGGTAGTGGCGCGGTCTTGTCAGAGGTTGAAGCATATAGCCGGCTGAATTTTGATAAGGAGCTATTAAGTGCGTCGCTCATTATCAGCTGTTGACGAGACACGGTATTTCTGATGTTTAGCTCATCCTCGGATTCCGAAAGACCAGCCATTATTGGTATTATGCACTGATATTGTGCACTGCTTTACCGACAATTTGCATACAAGGGCGCTTTGCCCGAATTCCGAAAAGGCGATCGTAGCCTAGAGGGCAAGGTGCAAGCCCCGCAATCAGGCGGGACCGGGTTCGAACCCACCGGGAGGCAAACAAAATTCAAATTTATTTTTTCTTTTATTTGGGATGAGAATATTGATTTGTAGCTCACTTCGAAACCGATTTCGAATCTGAACCAACTAGTTGTGATTTGCAAGAACAACAATTGCAACTGTAAGTGTTGACTTTCTGTTTCACTTGTTTTCGCGATAAGCACAACCAACGGAGCGTTGGAGCACTGGCACCGCGACTTTAGAAGCCGGATTCACAAAAACAATAACTTTTGCCACGCAGGTGGACTTGTCCATAGAATCTTCACAGAGAACTTCGCTGCGATGCAAAAACGCGTCTGCACTCAACGAAAGCATGATCGAGACTGTTTTTTTTTTTTTTTTTTTTTTTTTTTTTTTTTTTTTTTTTTGGATTAGTGCGAAAGTTATCTTTACACTGTGATAGGTATAGGTTATAGGATTGACTGTTTTCAGTAAGGAATTGGGAGCGGATGGTGGAGTAACGGGCAAAGTCAAGTAGAGAGCCGGATTTTTGATATTTTTTATAAAGCCTAGATTTTTTGTTTTTTAGGTACGAGAGATGTTTGGAAAACCACGGGGGCTTGGAAGAAGGGGATATATCCAGTGTTGGGACAAAAGCATCCAAGGCCGGATAAATGGAGTTGTAAAATTGTAGGACGGCGGAGTCTATATCTTGGATTTCTAATAGAAATGACCAGTCAATCCTCGAAAGGTACATATTAAGGCCAGTGTAATCTGTTTTCCGAAAACATTTGATCAGACAAGGAGCTAGTGCAGTCGATTTGTAAGATTGGTTTAAAAGCTCAACAGATATACATAGAGTGGGGTGATAAGGATCTTCAGGAAGGGAAATTGCATTGACTCTAGAAACTGTTGCAAGAGCGGCATCACCTACAAACATGAGGTCCAAAAGTCTATTGCGATTATTTTTAACTGAGTTGATTTGAGCTAAGGGCAAGTCAGTTAACCCATCGATAAAATCATGACAATTGTTAGGTAGCAAAAGATTAGAGTCATCACAGGGAATCCAGGAAATATGTGGGAGGTTAAAGTCACCCATCACAATTATTTGGTCAGCTTGACCCACGGCAGACATCACAAACTGAATGGCAGACAGGTGGTTTAAATATACTGAGGAATCTGACGTTGGGGGAATATAAGAGCAGGTCAAAAAGATAAAAGACGAGCCAATGCAAACTTTTACAGCAACGAATTCAATACCAGTCTCGTTAGCAACAGGAAACAACTCAGAGGAGAAATTGTTGTTTACCGCGATAAGGACACCACCAGCAAAGGAAGAACGATCCGTTCTATAAGTAGAGAACTTATGAACAAAGATTTCATGGTCGGAAACGGAAGAGTTAAGCCAGGTTTCGGTAAAAGCGATGGCATCAAAGTCAAATGACGCGCTGTTAGTGTGAATTTGGTTAAGTTTACCCAAAAGACTGCGTACGTTTTGATAAATAACGGTAAAAAAGCAACTTAGTTTTTTGAACCGGTAATCTTAGGAGCCTGGGTCGAGTCTTTAGGCAGAAATTCATGAACAATAGTGTCATTAGGCCATAATGCAGGATTCAAAGCTTCTGATAGGAGACTGTCGGGAAGGAAAATTTTAAATGAGGAAATTTTACGCGTGTGATTAAAATTAAATTTGTTAATTATAAAATTATCAGGAGTAGCTTTTAACTTGGAGCACAGATGATTTTTGACGGCTCCCGGCGTAGTATCAGGTGACAAGCGGGACACAAATATTGCTTTCCGAAGTTTGACTGAGCGCAATGGTAATTCAGATGGGCGAGGAACAGATGTTAACGGCAGTTCATCGGGATTGGGAACATTTGCGGTAGCGCTGGTGTTGCCAGCAGATCCCGACGGTCGGCAAGGTGAGAATTCCATAAGCGGTCGTGGTGCGGAAGTTAAGGTGCCAGGACCAACATCGGCGTCAGCAGAATCAGGAACATTAGCAGTAGTAGCTGTAGCTGGGTCATCATTGTTTGAGGCAATAGGTAAGGCTGGTACAGGTGTATTGATGGTGATCGATGTAGCAGAGACGTTCAACGGCGAACGAGGTACGGAGAGCAGTGCATTATCGGCAATAAGTTCAACATTGGGTTGAATATTCCCTCTGGGAGATTCACTTATAAGTTTGAGGCCCAGAAATGAAGATTCGACGGAACCAAATATGTCAGAGAGGACATTGAGTTGAGTTCGAACCTTTTGGAACCCAGATCTCGTTTGCCTCATGAAAGTTCTCATTTCCATGGTAATGCTTAGGCATGAAGTACAAGTCCAGTAAAATTGACTATGTTTGCCAACAATATCGCCAATTCTACCATTATGACCGCCACCGCCACATTTAACATGTGAGCAGTTATCACACAGCCAGCACATCAAGTAGTTATCACCAGAGATGGTGCCGCTAAATTCGCATTTCTTGGCGCAGCAAATTAAAGACATTTTTGTGTAGTTGAAGAGTAGTTGAAAATTGATAAGAGATAAAGCGGCGAGATCGGATAAGAGAGCAGTAGAGCGATAAGTCCAGCGGCGGTTTATCCAACGAAGAGGGGCGCAGGGAGGAGACAGCGGGAGAGCGTGATATGCAGGCGATGTTCTGAGCGCGGTTTCGTACTCGAGAAATGCTAGCTATGTAACGGAAAGCTGCAACGCTGAGCGAACCGTAAACGAGAGCGTTGCGGGTGAGACGATAAAGCCAAACAACAACACTTTTAGGATTGACAACTTGTTGAAGCACTTGTTTTAATTTGTTAAAATTTAACAATAAAGTCACTGTCTTTATAAAGTTGGCTTTTCACAGTGAAGCGGCGTATCGAAAGTGATAAGATATTCCAAGTTGGGTTATGAAGATAGACTTATTTCAACGATAGGCTAAACGTTTTCGGGAGCGATTGAAAAGCACGACCGTCTTCAGCGAAGTTCGCGATATTGGGTGTTTTCTACGCTTACAAATCTCACAGCTGTTTATATAGGACTTCACATCAGCTACTAAGCTTGGCCAAAAATACCATCGACGAAGCTTTTCTAAAGCTTTGTTAATGCCACAGTGAGAGGGGAGAGGATCCTCGTGAGCCAGTTGAAGAGCTACTGCCGTTAACTCTTTCGGTAACCAAACTTTCCAGCAGTTTTCATCCGCGACCTTTTCCTCGGCTGCGTGCTCTGCCCTACGAAAAATGAGATCACCTTCTACTTTCAAATCAGGTGTTTGATGTGTGTTTGAAATAACTTTGTTACGTAAGGCAGTATACTCATTGGTCTTCAAGGCATCGGATTCTAAATCCACAAAGCCGTCGACTGACAAGACCGAAAGGTCTTCTACATGGGTGCGCGACAACGCATCAGGAACAACGTTCTGAGAGCCTTTTCGATGAATTATCTTGAAATCGAATCCCTGTACCTTTAAGGACCATCTGGCAAGTCGGGAGCTCAGATCAGTTTGACTCATTAACCACTTGAGCGAAGCATGATCGGTGATGATTGTGAATTGCTGTCCCTCAATGTATACCCTTAACTTTTTTATAGCCAAAACTGTAGCAAGGCATTCCTGTTTGGTTACGGTTACTGATTAAGCTTCCGAGACATGAATGATATCGGAACCTCATCACCCTCTGAATTTGTTTGCATCAGAACTGCTCCTACGCCAGTGCTGCTCGCATCGCAATGGATGGAAAAAGGTATGTTAAAATTCGGACTCTGTAATACTGGCGCTGAGCTCATCTGCAGTTTTAAGATTTAGAAAGCAGTTTGAGCATCGTTGCTTCAATCAAACTTTCGTTTTTGCTTCAGAGTGTCCGATATTGGAGCAGCCAAACCAGCATAGTTTCTGATGAACTTATGGTACCACCCTGTTAGTCCAAGAAATCGATGGACTTGTTTGACAGAACGAGACACAGGAAAACTACTGATGGCTGAAATCTTCTCAGGATCTGTTGCTATGGTGCCATTACCGATTATATGTCCGAGATATTTGACCTCTTTTCTGCAAAACTTGCTCTTTTCGACGTTTATTGTCAAATTAGCTTTGGTTAACTCGGTTGCTACTATTCTCAACACCTCCAAATGACGTTCGAAAGTATCCGAAACGATCAACAAATCGTCTAAGTAGATGAATATTTCATTTCTTAGTTGAGCAGGTATTAGTTTGTCCATTAGCCTTGACATAGTAAGAGGAGAATTGGTTAAACCAAAGGGCATAACAGTGAATTGGTAGAGTGGTCTACCAGGAACAGCAAACGCTGTCTTGTCGCGCGAGTTTGGATCCAACGGGATTTGCCAGAAGGCATCTTTTAAATCCAAGCTCGTGATGAACTCTGCTTTCGGCAGCCTCCCTAAAATGCCATCGATTAACGGCATGGGATAGGCATCTTTTACTGTCACCTCGTTTACTTTTCTGCTGTCTATGCAGAGACGAACTTTTCCTGGCTTTTTGACCAAAACAACTGGGGAGGACCATGGGCTATTCGATTCCTCTATAACGCCAAGACCTATTATTCTGTCTAGTTCACCATACATTAATTTCTCGGTTGCTGGGGATACAGCATAATGACGCTGTTTTATTGGTTTAGCGTTAGCAACATCGATTGAATGTGAAATTAATGCAGTTCTACCTAGACCCATTTTCGCAAAGGAAGGAAACAGTTGGATGACATTGGTCAACAATTGCTGCTGTGGCAAGGACAAAGGTCTCATCTGAGAGTTTTCAATCTCAGCAATAGAGAATTCTTGAGGTGTCAGATTAGTTGGTAGAAGATTAAATTTTGTCCAAAAATCGATGCCCAAGTATAAGTCTCCGGAAAGCGATGGAACAACATACAAAGTAACTGGTTTTGCGTTTCCCTGATAACAAATATTTGTTTTTATTCTTCCCACTATTTGTTGAGATTGACCATCTGCTGTTCTGACCGAAGATTCTATTGGTTTAATTGGCTGGTCCATCTTCAGAATCTCGGATGCAAAATATCCACCTGCACAGCTGACCGAAGCACCTGTATCTAGCAAACCAATCACGTCCTTTTCCAACACTGATACTTTAGCATATGGCCGATAGTCTCCTAATTTTCCTACTATAGCTGATAGAGGGGCTTTCTTTTCCTCTCTGATCTGTTTCCGAAACGATTTTCGACGAATTTGGGAACGAAAAAGTGTCAGTTAGTGGTGGTTAATAATAGTGGTTATAAATTGGTAAATCCGGTATGTAAGTCAAGTCTGGTTTATAGTTGTTTGAGCTATTAGGAGTGGATCCTAGTTGGAGGTGTCTTCTTGAGACGACCTCGGTCGGCGTGTACTTTTCGGCTGTACACGAGCCAAGTAGTTTTTTGCAGGCTTCGCCGAGCAAGTACTGCAACTTGGCTTGTAAGTGTTAGCTTTTCCACACCCATAACAAAAGACTTTTCGTTCTGCAATACACTCTTGGTAGCGATGAGCTTTAATTCCGCAATTCCAACAAGGGAAATCCAAAGCTGACACTTCGAACTCGTCCTCGAAGTCCTCATTGTCGTAATCGTCCTCTTCGATCTGGGGATCGACCGCGCAGACTACTTTTCGAGGAACAGGGCGAGAAAAGTGAGGTTAAGACTTAGGAAGAGTTTTCATAAAGATTTCACGCTTGAGAACCAGTGCTCTTAATTGAACAACAGTACTTGTTGACTCGTATAGAATTTCATGCTGAATGTCTGGAAGGAGGTTAGCTCTGAGAATTTCGACCAAGGCTGTTTCAGACAATGGTTCAGTTAGTTTATCCGCTAGTGCGGCGATGACTCCATAAAAGTCGTCGAAGGACTCACTAGAACGCTGTTTGCGTTGTTCAATTTCTGATCGTATATTCCTATCAGTCCTCGAATCTTTAAACTGAGCCTTGAGAGCCAAGCATAGGGGTTGCCACTTAACGCAACGTACTTTCTTATGGTATCGCCAATACCACTCACTTGCTGTTCCCTCAAATAGATTACTAGCAAAGCCAGCTAGTAAGTCTAAGTCACCATTCAAGGTTTGCAATGCAACAGCCTCAACACGGTAAAGGAAATCGTCAATCGACAATGAACCCTTTCCAGAAAACTTTAGTTTCCAGTTGGCTATTGTTTGTGTTATCTTGTCAGGTCTCAATTCCGACAACATCATTTGCGATCTCTGACCATTTTCGGAACCACCAGACTCGCGACCTGCAGAATTATTGTCAGGTGGTAGCCCTGAATTATCAAAGTTATTCTGATACTGTACAGAATGTTGTGGACTGTTCGGATTGATGCTGAGTCCTGTTGTGATAGCTTGGGTTAGCTTATCAGTTTGATCCTTCATGGACCTAGCTAAAATGATTGACTGCTCTGACATGGCTGCAGCCATCGCTTCCGCTGTAGCCTTTTTAATGGAGACAGCCATGGTTAGTTGCTCTGCCTGCTGCTGTGGAGCTGTGTTATCACCAGGGTTAAACATGTTCAGACTTGTATCCTCTAGGCGCTTAGTTTGTGATCGGGTCAAAACCGATATCGGGAGAATGGGAGTTTTAACTACTTCTTTTGAAGTAGATGCACCTGAACTATCGGATGGAATACCAGTCAAGTGAGTCAAGGACTCTTTGCACACAGGGCACAAGGTTCTTCCTGGTTTATCGAGACACTTTTGATGGAAATGTGTCCACAATTGGTTATATAAAGTTCAGACTCCGACTGAATAATATCAGAGCAACAGTGACAATGAAGATCGTCAATGCGCGGTACTGGCATTTCAACACCGAAACACTAAATGTTATTACAAAAAAATGATTTTAGCCTAATTGCAAAAACAAAAAAAAATTATTAAATATTATAAATGGGAGAAATTTAATAAAAAATCAGTCGTCAGCTAGCTTTCTTTGCGTTCGGACGTGCTTATAATTCTCGCTATGTTGCTTCACCGCTGTCCCGAGTGCAATACCGATGTTACACCGGCCCAGCTTCGCGCCTCGGATGCTATCCGCTGTGCTTCTTTGTGCCGGCGCGCTTATCATACTTCTTGCGTTGACCTACCGGACGATGTGATAAAAATTCTATTAAATCCAAACATACTGTGGCAATGTGACAGCTGTGTGGTTGCGAATGATTCGCATTCTAAAATTGATGAACTTGATGCTAAATTGCAAGCCCTGGAATGCTTATATCAGGGCCTTAATAATAAATTTTTGGAGGCATTCCCACCTAAAAATGATGCATTGAATCAAAATCAACACATAAATCTTAAGCCTCGTCAACCGAGGCCTGCCAACGTAACTGCAGCTCCCCAGTCATATGCGGCTGCTGCTGCTACGTCTTCCGCGGTCGTTGACCCGTCTAATCATGCTCTGGATATCGGGAGAGGAAATTTCATACAAGTTCGAAATAAGAAGAGAAGGAACAACAACAAGCCCAATAAGCATATTGTTGGAGTGGCCCCTAATGCCGAAGATCTTCACGTATTGCCAAGTAATAAATTCTTGCATGTCGGAAAGTTTGCAACAGCTACCGATCCTGCTGCTGTTTTAAAATATGTGTCCACCAAGCTTAATGTGGACGCTAATTCTTTCACTTGTGTAAAAGTTGTAAAAAAAGATTTTGACGTTGCAACTTTAAAGTTTGTAAATTTCAAGCTTGGTATCCCTGATCACCTTTATGATTCAGTCTTCAAGAATGATTTTTGGCCAAACTCAGTTAAGGTCAAAAGATTTATTCATAGAGAACGGGCCGTTATGGACGTGGATAATATCGTATCCAATTTGCCGGAGCCTGCACAAACTTCAACGACAATTCATCCATCAAAAAACCCCTAGTAATCGGCGCCACTGGCGTCGATACTTTTGCGGGACATTTTTTGCAAGCATTGGTCACTGCTCTCTCATCATCTTCCGCCTCTCTCCCGTCGCATCGTCAACATCAGCTGGAGCTGTTGCTCTAATATCGGCGCGCTCCTTGGAGTTGCGCTCTCATTATCTTCCGCCTCTCTCCCGTCGCATCGTCAACAGCATCAGCCGGAGCTGTTGTTGTCCGCTTTGTGCGACATTCGCCGTCCGCCAAGCTCTAATATCGGCGCGCTCCTTGGAGTTGCGCTCTCATTATCTTCCGCCTCTCTCCCGTCGCATCGCCAACAGCATCAGCTGGAGCTGCTGTTGTCCGCTTTGTGCGACATTCGCCGTCCGCCAAGCTCTAACATCGGCGCGCTCCTCGGAGTTGCGCTCTCATCATCTTCCGCCTCTCTCCCGTCGCATCGTCAACAGCATCAGCTGGAGCTGCTGTTGTCCGCTTTGTGCGACATTCGCCGTCCGCCAAGCTCTAACATCGGCGCGCTCCTCGGAGTTGCGCTCTCATCATCTTGCGCCTCTCTCTCATTATTTTTTTCCGGTGCTCTCTGGAGTTGCTCTTCCCATCAACAACTACAATGGGCTGTGGCAGCTGGAGGGGGCTCTCGCGCACTATTAACAGGAGCGGATTCACCTGCGTGCAGTCATATTCGGAATGCTAATAATGACCGCCCACGAAATATTTGGAGCGATGATCACCAGCCTATTCGTATCCGCACAACTACTTTACTGAAGGTTCTTATTAATAATTCTAGTACTTATGATAAGATCCCAGCAAGGCCTCTTACGGATTCGGGCCATGACGCTTGACTAAGTATGGACAGCATGACCAGGAATGACCGTACATGCACAAACAATATAAATTTCAATATTTATTTTCAAAATGTCGGTGGTATGCGCACTAAGGCTCATTCCCTTTTCTTGGCAACGTCTCAATGTGATCATGACGTCAACATATTTGTTGAAACCTGGCTCAGCAATGATTTCTTTGATAATGAATTCTTCGATACAAATCTTTACCATGTATTCCGTAAGGATCGAGATTCCGTTAAAACAATATGCTCCAGAGATGGCGGCGTTTTAATTGCTGTGCGGCGTGGACTTCGTTGCACTGCTATTCGACACCATAATGAGGATTCTCCACTCGATCAAATCTGTGTATCTCTCTCTGGTCCTACAGAGACAATTTTCCTGACAGTATCATATATACCCCCAAGCAGCAGTTTTGATCTATATAAAGCGCATGTGGATAACATTGCCCACCTACACCAGGAACTGGAGGATGGCCAGTACATATGTGTTTTGGGCGACTTCAACCTATCTTCGCTGGTGTGGGCTCACGATTTAGAGTCCTCAGCAATGGTTTCCAGTAACTTGCATCTTCCTTTAGTCATTGATGAACTTCTTAATATGGTATTTGTCCAGATTAACCATCTATTCAATAATTTAAATAAGCTTCTAGACTTAATTTTTGTACATTCTGATTTAAGCATTAATTAATGCTTATCATAATCTTATCATAATCCGCTGTGATGCTCATCACAAGCCTTTGTTAATCTCAATTACTTGTTACATTTTTCGCCCAATTAATTCTGGCTTGCCTTTTAATTATCAAATTAATTCTAGCAGTTTAGATTCTATTCGTAACGATATTTCTAATATTACATAGGCGGAGGTCCTCTCGCATACAGATGTGAATACAAGCTATGAAGTTTTTTTTATCTTTTCTCTCTACTATTGTGAGCAGATATGCTAAAACTAGGGTTCAACGTTGTTACAGACTGCCATGGTACACGCAAGGACTAAAGAAATATAAAAACCTTAGAAATAAATGCTATAAGCGCTACATAGAAAGCGGTGATGCTGGTGACTTTGGCCGTTACAAACAGCATAAGCGTGAGTTTGAGTTCCTCAATAAATTCTTATACAACCAATATATTGCTGATATAGAGTGTAAATTAACCACCAATCCTAAATCATTCTGGCACATTGTCAATTCTAAACGAACATCTTCTTACTTTCATTTGAAGATCATTCAGCCTCCTCGGATATTGGGGTCGCTAATCTATATGCTAAGTACTTTGCATCTAACTTTGAGCCGCGCTCGCTGTGGAATGACGATGATTCACTCAATGCCATTCCTACGATGTTAAATATTGGTTGCTTAGATGTCACCGATTCTGACTGCCATCTGGCGGCTGAAAGCTTTAACGACTCAGGAAAATTAGACTGTAATGGCCTTTCTCCATTTATTTTGAAAAATTGTATAGGTGTTCTTTGTGAGCGCCTTAAAATCATCTTTAATTTATTTCTTTCCACTGGCGTATTTACGCATAGATGGAAACTTGTCACTGTTACTCCTATATTCAAGTCTGGTTCAAAAAATATTGTTTCAAATTATAGGCCAATTGCAAAGCTCAGCAATGTATCAAAAATGTTCGAACGAATTGTAGCCAAGCAGCTGACTTTTCTTGCTGTTCGGATCATCAGTCCTAACCAACTTGGTTTTATGCCTGGACGGTCGACTACCACAAACTTAGCTACGTTCAATTATTTTTGCACCCACTCGTTTCTCAGTCATCATCAAGTTGATGTGGTCTACACCGATTTCGCTTAAGCATTTGATAAAGTCTCCCATAATGCTTTATTAGCAAAACTGCAGAAAATGGGATTTCAATCATTATTTTCAAAACTTATGGTTCAAAACTTATTTAGATGATCGGTTTTACAGAGTTGAATGCAATGCTGTTTACTCTAACCCATATGTGGCAACTTCTGGCCTCCCTCAGGGAAGTGCTTTGGGTCCGTTGCTGTTCATGACTTCATAAACGATATTAGCTATTGCATAAAGGACTCGGAATTCCTGTTGTTTTAGAGCTGTGAACTCTATCTCCGATGGTGACCTTCTTCAAAATGAGCTAGTAAGTGTGGGAAATTGGAATTTCGGAATAATTTGCCTCTGAGTTTATCAAAATGTTTCTTCCTTAGGTACAGTAAACGAATAATTAATGTCTTTTGCTCGTATTCCATTGATTCCCATATTCTCTCCCTGAGAAATGAATGAAATGAAACTCCTAAGTCCAGGGAGTTTGACACTAAATTTATGTTCATTGAACATATTCATTATATTATTCCTAAGGCCTACGCTATGTATGGTTTTGTAAAAAGAAATGCCGCGCAATTTAAAGATCCCTACACGAAGCTAAGCTTATACTCAGCCTTCATTAGGTCCAAACTGGAATATGCCTCGTTCATCTGGAACCCGACGGGTACTATTCACATAAACCGGCCTGAGCGTATACAGAAAAAGTTTCTACGTTTTAGCCCTTCTGTCTTTAAATTTCAATGACCCGGTCCCGTCTTATTCTGCCAAATGTCGGCTTGTTAATCTTTCTTCCCTAGAAGATCGGAGAACTACCAGTTCGTTAGTTTTCATATGTGACTTGCTGACCTCTGAAATCGACTGCCCTGCACTGTTGGGCAGCATAGGGTTATCGGTGCCTGGTAGATCGTTAGGAACGTTTGAACCATTTTTTGTACCGGCTTACAGAGCCAATTATGCCCACAATGAGCCGTTGTGTAGAGCCGTGCATTTTTTTTAATAAGTTGCCATCTCACATGCGGTTGAACCAATGCTCCCCCAGAGATTTAATCAAGAAAACCTTCTATAATTATTTCGCCTCACTTAGTATTTAATTTAGTATTAGTTAGTAGCCAGTTAAGGTTTTTTTTACTGTTGGCGAATAAAGAAATAAATAAATAAAAAAAAAAAAAAAAAATGTGGATATAAAAAGTAAATCAATCATAAAAGTTTGGAAGCTATGCAAACAATTCAAATAGTTTAGAGTCAAACATCAGCCAGGTATTACAAGGAATATGAAAAATAGAAACGAAAAGTTTAGGGAATTCGACCATAATCCGTTGATCGGAATGCGTAGAACTTGTCCACAGCCTACATCCAGATTCCATTTTTTTGATGATGGTATTCATAGTATAGATTTTGAAAAATATAAAGGGTAAGGGAATTTGACCGAACGAAGTTAGTTGATCGGCAGGTGTAGCACTTGTCCACAGTCCTGTCTCCAGATTCAACTCTCCGATCGTCGCCATCAAAGATTAGATTGTTGAACAAATTAAACAATCACACGTGGACACGAAGTTCAGCCGAAGAAGGCAAAAGACAACATCTTCCTGAAACTCACGATCACAACGTCAATGAAAATTTTAAAATACTCAAGCGAAAGGAAAAAAAAATTTACTTTAATGGACACGAAGCACAGCCAAGGCCAAAAAGGCAATCGGCAACAATTCAACTTTCTGCCACTCACGATCACAGTAAAATAAACCTGTAGGGTATGCAAACTAAATAAGTGTTAGTAGACGGGATGGCCGTAGCAATTACATCCACGTAAAAACCAATAAACAACGCTTCCTAATCACAATTTGCCTGCACACGATTATTATACCCTTGCAGAGGGTATTATGATTTCAGTCAGAAGTTTGCAACGCAGTGAAGGAGACGTTTCCCACCCCATAAAGTATATATATTCTTGATCAGCATCACTAGACGAGTCGATCTAGCCATGTCCGTCTGTCCGTCTGTCTGTCTGTCCGTCTGTCCGTCTGTCCGTCTGTCTGTTTCTACGCAAACTAGTCTCTCAGTTTTTAAGCTATCGGGATGAAAATTTCCCAAAAGTCTTCTTACTATTGCAGGTAGTATATAAGTCGGAACCGACCGGATCGGACAACTATATCCTATAGCTCCCATAGGAAGGATCGAAAAAAAAACGTTAAAAAAATTCTAGCTTCGGTGTTTTTTGAAGTATTACCTTCTAATCTTGGGAATATTATTTTTTATATATTTCTGAATTTCGAATTAAATATTTAAAAAATCGGATCACTATATCATATAGCTGCCATAGGAACGGTCAAAAAATTAAATGGAAATTAATAGGAACAAAATTATATCTTTGTTGATTTTTATTACATTCTCTTCTACTCTGGGATATGACTATTTTTAAATATTTCCGAATTTCGATTTTAATTTTAAAAAGATCGAACTACTATATCATTTAGCTGCCATAGAAACGATCGAAAAATGTATGTGAAATAATAGGAAATTTAACATTTTTGCGATTTGTAAATTAATAGAATGATCTGCAAGGGTATATAAGCTTCGGCTTGCCGAAGCTAGCTTCCTTTCTTGTTTTTAAGTTAGATTTCGGAGTTATAAAATTTATTATAACACATCCAGATACTCCAACAAAAAAATTATGTTCAACTGCTAGTCTAGGCAATAAATAAATTATTGCATCCACAGAACTAAACAGCTAAACTAGAAAAAGGGAAAATGAAAAACAATAAAAACTTCAAAGTCAGAAATAGAAACCTAGTCAGATGGAAGTGACTACCTTTACAAAATATTTGTAATCGGGCTATGCCGGTTTAGCCCCACATTGGGCGCCAAAATAAGATTATTATATATAATATAATACTGTAGCATATCACGAATGATTCTAAAAGCAACGAAAGATGGTGGGTGTAGCTTCAAGTGGGGCACGCGCTGGTTCCGGCTCTTGTTTCGTCGGTAAAGGGAGTGAGTTTCCAATTTGATCCACAGTGCTACTTGCTCGCATATGTATATACAACATCATATTTAAATTCGCGTGCGAACTGACTTTGAGGTTAATTGTGGGGGGACAGAACTAAGAGTGGGATAAAGAGGAAGGGAATACCTGAAAAGAAGGGTGCTACCTAGATAGAATGGCAGCAGCTGATGAGTGTGTGTCGGTGTCAGCAGCGAGGATGTGGTTTGCCACTGACATTGCCCACCCTACCATGATCACCACAGCCGCATAACCTGACACAGGTTGGTGATCCCTTCGACACACGCCTAACCCCTAATCATCTTCATCGATGCAAGCTTCCATTAGAAAAAATTTAGCAATTCATGTTTATAATAGGTTTAATACAAGAAAAGTAATACTAACAACGGTGATCATTAAGGTTACAAAGTTGGATTCCATACAAAGTTTATGCTAAGCTCATATTGAATAAGTATATTTAAATCAAAGCAAGATAATTTAATTTAAATTCAAGAATACTAAATGTAATTTTATTCACAGAGCAAGCATTTTAGTCATGGGGGAAATCGATTTATAGTATCGAAATCATTGGGATAGTATTGTATACAGTCAATCAAACATGTAGCATTACGACCGGCGCCGATCACTTACCCAAAATATCCAACGTTGAAAGCGCTTTCAATTTGTTGTATTATTGGCTGTAATTTGTTTTATAAATTTTAAAACTGAATTTCAATTGACTGTAGGTAAAGATAAATTTGGGGAAAACACTTTCCGAGGCTTAAACACTTGCTCTCATGACAAGATTTGCTTACTGCATAATAATTTGTTTGATTACACTAGGATTTGAGTATTTTACGTTAGCTTCTTAATTGATATTTATATTTTAAGTATTTACGGATATAGGAATTTACTTTAAATTTAAGGATTAAATTTAATTTAAAGTTCAGTTTAAATTAAGTTTATAGGGATTGAATAATTTTGAGATTAAATTGTGTTGGTAAAACTAAACTGGATCACAAAGTGGGTGTTGCAGGTTTAGGCCTGCCCACTTGTATGTATGTGAGACACAGGGTGCACTTTGTTGTTGGCACGGACGTGCATGGATTCGTACAGAACTGTTTTGACCAGAATTCACAAGAACACTGGTTGAAATTTTCACAGTTTTATGTTCACTTTTGGATTGGATATTAGATTGATGTTTTATGGTGGATGTTGAAAAGCTTTTGAAAACGCCGTCGATCACGTTGGGGGTGTTTGATGAACTTTTCCCAGGAAAACTGGAAGCAACAGAAGGAGGAATTCGACTTCTATGTAGTTTCCACGATGCTGATGATCACGTTGAGTGTGTTTGAGAAACTTTTTCCACGAAAACTGGAACTAACAGAAGGGGGAATTCTCGACTCGACTTCTAGAATTTTCCACGATGCTGACGAAAATCTGGACAGAAATTTCCCCGACTTAGGGATAGGGCCCTGAGCCACGTGAAGGAGTATACTCGAATTCCAAGAATTTTCCTATAAAACGCATTATTTTATAAAAAGAGGGGTTTTTCCACGAAATAATAGTAAAACTTACTTCCTTTAATCAACAGGAACCCACTGGTAAAAGAAAACCTTTAGAAAGGCTGATGATGTCTTAGATTTTTGCCGATTTGGTTTAGTTAAAACTCTGTGGGTTTGGTTTAATCTCTAAGAAAAATGTGTTCTGGAGAGAACGATCCTCACACGGCCAAGGTCCAAAATGGAAAGGCCTAATAATCGAAAAGCGCCAGTCAGCAAGGCTTGTTTATCAAAAAATTGTGAGACCAGAGTTACTCAAAAATCTTTATCGAACGCGTCTTTTCAGTGTTGTAAAGACGGAAATTATTTGAATTTGGCTCTGCCATTTTAATTACTGGTGGCAACTTCAAATTCTGGCGGAGTGCCTCTGTTCACTAGTCTAGTCTGGGTCGAGGTCCCTAGTGTGGCCGTGACCAGTCTGCTTATCAGCAATTTGTGGATCAGCCCCACCAGCGGTGGCTCAACCCCTAGTTCAGTGAGGGATTCTGTTATTGCCGTGGGAAGCACGTTGTTGAAAGCTCCTTCTATGTCAAGGAAGGCGATCAAGGTGTATTCTTGTATACTGAGTGATTTCTCGATGTTGCTTACTACCAAGTGTAGCGCCGATTCGGTCGACTTACCTTTGGTGTATGCGTGTTGCGCCTCTGATATCTGCGTCGGGTCAATGATGTCTCTGATGTGAAGACCTATCAGTCTTTCTAAGATTTTTAGCAGTAATGATGTCAGACTTATCGGTCGAAAATCCTTCGCTGAGTATGGGTGGCCTTCCCTGCCTTAGGGATGAAAACGACTTTCGTTTCCCGCCACGCTGTAGGTAGTTCTCCTACTGCAAGAATGGTCTGGAAAATTTTTCTCAGCCAGTTTATAGCTAGCTGTCCAGCTTGCTGAATATGTGCCGGTGTTATATTGTCCGGTCCCGGCGATTTGTATGGTTTAAAACTATGAATGGACCAGTTTATATTACGGTCTGATAGTAGGAGATTTAAGTTTATTCCTTTTCCAGTGTGTCTTCCTGGGGGATGTCCTGTTTGCAGGCTCCCTGGGAAGTGAGCGTCTAGGAGTAGGCTTAGGGATTCTTCACTAGAGTCCGACCATGATCTGTCAGCCTTTTGGAGATAGCCCAAGGATACGGCTGTCTTAGAAAGTATTTTTCTGAGCCTTGCGGCATCAGTTGTCTTTTCAATATCCGAGCAGAAGTTCTGCCACGCAGTTCTCTTCTCTTTTCTGATGGCCTTTTGGTATGTGGCTAGTTCCTTTTTGTAGTTTTGCCAGTTAATGCCCTCATTTGTAGCTTTCGCTCTGTTGAACAGGCTTCTGCATTTGGCTCTGAGGATTGATAATTGCTGGGTCCACCAAGGAGGTGGGCATGCAGCCTTTGGCCAGGCGAAGCAAAAGGGCAGCGGACGCTGCTTTACTGTGATGTAGGTTGATCTGCAGGAGTCTTAGCGACATCCCCAGCTGCAACCTCCACCACAGTAACGTCGGCCTCCGAATCGCTCAGGTCCACTTCATCAATTGCCGGTCCCAGCGCTCGCATCTCTCTGCTCAGCGACGAGTCGGTTGAGTACCCGTCTCTGATTTTTTGTTATTTTTAATTGATGATTCCATAGTTGGTCCCACGAGCTGCGGAGAAGGGGAAAGGTCCGCCCGGGCAGAGATCCGCGGTACCCGGGTAAGGCGGTAGATAGAACAGCGGGTCGCCATCTTCCTGAGCCCACGGTTTGAGACTGAGCTAGTTTTTGATCCGGGCCCCCAGCCAGGCTGACTCTTGGCACGGTCCGAATTACACAGTAGTCCGGCCCGGAATGAGATGTTGTTTGGGAGGGGAAGTGGGTAGGTAGTGTGTGGGGGATATTGGGTTTGTGTAAAGCAACTGCTGCGGCTGAACAAATCGCATCGTCGGTACTGCTTCGTTGCAAAATACCCGCTGGTTGTCCGGGACTGCTTATTTGCTGGGATTTCTGTCCACGATTCCGTGCTTGACTTCCACCAGCAGCTTATTCACAGTTGGCCTCGAGTGAGGTCGTCCGCTATCCGCAACCTGCGACCCGCTCGGTCGCCCCAGCTAGGCGGCTTCGGAACCATCTTACAAGTTCCTCAGACCGAGAATAATTAGAATTATATTTATAAATTTTGGGGGGGCGACAAAAATTAAAGCGACATAAGAGCGCGCGAGTTTAATTCGTTTGAAAGCGTCATAAGCCCGCCCCAAAATATACGACATAAACTCGCCGCTTGCGATATTATTTCGCTCTGAAGCGACATAAACTCGCTCGACTTTAGATCGTTTTAATGCGACATAAACTCGCTTGCGGCAAATGACACACACTAGCGACACTAACGGCTGGAATTTAACCCAACAAAAAGTCGTCAAAAATCAAAAAAAGTCACAAAATTGTTGGTGCACAATTTTGGTTAAAGTTTTAAGACGGCAGTACTCATGCCTCACAAAAAAATACTAAAATACCGCTCAAGAAATAATCCATTTTATATATTTCTTGAGCTATTAAGCAGTTCCGATAACAACCTAGTGAAATGCTTAACGAAAATCGCTAGACTATACTCTTAACAAGAAGCTAGCAAGGAAGCTAGCTTCGGCCAGCCAAAGCTTATATACCCTTGCAGATCATTAGATATAGGTAACCTTGCGTTTATGTTAAAAAAATCAAAATTTTAGCTGCTTTGGTATTATTTTGGCATTAATTTTTTAATCCTTCCCATGGAAGCTATATAATATAACCGTCCGAATTTGGTTAAATTTAATTCGAAATTTTGAAATCTTAAAGAAAAGCTATATCATAGTATGAAGATGATGTAATAAAAATCAACAAGATGTAGTTGTCCGATCCGGCCTACTCCGACTTATATACTACCTGCAACTGAAAGAGGACTCTTGGGAAAGTTTTATCCCGAAAACTGAGAGACTAGTTTGCGACGAAACGGACAGATGGGCATTGCTAGATCGACTCGTCTAGTGATGCTGATCAAGAATATGTATATTTTATGGGGTCGGAAACGTCTCCTTCACTGCGTTGCAATCTTCTGACTGAAATCATTATACCGTCTGCAAGGGTATAACAACTAATTTTTGCCAGAGTGATTACAAGTATTCTATAAAAAATAAAGGTCAAAGGTTTTAAAACGACATAAAGTCGCCAGAAAAAGAGCGACATTATCTCGCCGCGAATTATTACTGGGCGAGATTATGCCGGCGGGCTTATGTCGCTATGCCATACATTTTAACTTTGCCGCTTTATAAGTACGCCTCTGCCCTGTCTGAAACACTTATTTGAAAGGTAGATTCATTTATCTCTGTGAGGATGGGTTTTATCCTCCTCACATTTTACTATAGTATTGAAAATATTGTGTAGGTTAGATATTAATCCTAGTTTTAAATATGCGCG
Source organism: Drosophila lutescens (assembly GCA_037075285.1). Taxonomy (NCBI): domain Eukaryota; kingdom Metazoa; phylum Arthropoda; class Insecta; order Diptera; family Drosophilidae; genus Drosophila; species Drosophila lutescens. Next base: position 31,458 of record JBAMCF010000365.1, read on the forward strand.
CGCAAGGTTTGCCAGTGTTGATCAGCAAGATCGGTCAGCTGGCCAGTCGGGGCGAATGCCGATAGTATCGATAAGTTATCGGAATCACCCGTGAACGAAGCCTTATTGGGCTGTTAGGCGCAAGCGTGCTGTTAGGCGCAAAGCAAACCGTTAATGGTAAAACTTGCTGTTAAGGGCAACCCTTCGGGCTATTAAGTGCAAACTTGCTGTTATTAGCAACCCTTCGGGCTGTTAGGCGCAAGCGTGCTGCAAAGGGCGGCAGCGGAGCTGACAAGGAGCGGAATGTCATGGCGGAGACAAGTCGGTCCCCGAAGTAAGTTAGAGTAGTAGCAAAGCCAACTTGAGTGCGAAGGTTAGGAAAAATAAAAGTGAAAATAAAGAACAGAACTAGTGAAATTAGACCCCGAGCCTTGTCAATAAATCAGTCAATAAGTCAGCTAGGTTACCGAGTTGCGTCTCCGAAGTTTTCTCTACGCAACGGTCAAGTTCTCGTATTGCGCCTCCGAGTCGCATTCTCTACGCAATACGAACGCTTGCCTGACTGCGGAAAAGCCCGGGATCCTTTCTCTCTCTCAGGTCTTGGGGCAAAATGCCCCGGGCGCCAATTTGTGTTGGTCAAGTTCTCGTGTTGCGTCTCCGAGCTGTTTTCTCTGCGCAATACGAACGCCTATCTGACTGCGGAAAAGCGTGTTTCAACGCAGCGTCTCCGAGCCGTCTTCTCTGCGCCGCTTTAGACTCCGGATCCCCACTCAGGGCCACTTCTGGCAAATCCCCTTTGAGTTATCACGTTACGTCTCCGAGCGTCTACTCTACGTAAACGTGCAGACCCAGGCCATGTAGTCTCGAAAACAAAATCCCGGCGGCCACTCCCAGTCCCTTTTCGTCTCCTCTGTTTCTACAAATTTAACTGTAGAGGACCCTGGCCGGACTGAAATCTATCCCAGCCTAAGAAAATGCCTTACATCTCTATTTGTTCAAAAGTTATGATTTATTAAAAAAAAAAAGTCAAAAGGCGCTTTTGGCTTTTTGGTTCTGTTGGTATTGTTTTCTTAGGAAGCTATTTACAAATAAGTACGCGGGTGTTTTATAAGCCGTAAGACCAAAACTAAAATCTATTTACTCCCTTCAGTGGGTTCTTACATTAGTTATAGTATTAATATCTAAATATATGATTCTTAACAAAGGAGATTGTGGGCGTTAGGGGCGGCGTGGCACTCTGATGAAACAAACTTGCGCTGAGTAAGAACCCCAAGAATCTGCATTGTTAATCCCAACTTTTTAGCTTTTATAGTTTCCGAGATCTTAGCGATCATTCGGACAGACAGACGTCCGTCATGGCTAGATCGTCTCGGCTAATGGTCCTGATCAAGAATATAAATACTTAATAGGTTCGGAAACGCGTTCTTCTACCTGTTACATACTTTTGCACGAATACAATATACCCCTTTACTCTAAGAGTAACTAGCAAGGGTTCTTCGCAGCTTCGCTGGCGGAAATCAAGGTTGAAAATTTCGCACGTATGCATGTAGCTTAGCTATATTGCATACCTGAGACATTTGTTTTTTTTTTTTAAATAAGCAGTATTGTGAACTAAGCTAACTTAAGAATTTAAAGGTGCGCTTGTCGCTAAAACCTTAAAGCATGCTTGCGGTCCAATGTCATTTGTTCAGACTCGTAACTGCCCACTTATTTTAGACCAAGATGTTAGGTCCGATAGCTATCGTAAAACTAATTGGAAAACATACCAGCATACCAGCATACCAACATAGAAGAACATAGAAAAATCCGTTTGGGGTATAAAAAGGCCGCACCTTCACAATTCGACCACTTTTGTCGTGTTAAACTCCTGACTAGGAGTTCCCGAAATTGGCTGTACAAGATCAAAATATTGTTAAAGTTTTTTGTGCGTCAAGGTATTAAGGCCACCAATTCTGCCTAGACGTGTAGGGCTTCATCTAGCTGGTAGATTAAGGAATTCAGGAACCTCGTACCCAATATCTCTTAATTTTTGGCCGCCCAACCCCAATAAGAAATTACATTGGCCGAAAGTGAGACCAAATAGTTACGTAACCAGCACATGATCAAGCCGAAAGCGTAGTTTTTATACTGAGTCCAATCATCACAGCTGCCCTCAGCGAAAGATCTTCCGCACGGGATTTGCAAACATGTAAGTGATATACCCAAATATTCATCGTAATCTGAGAAGCTCTTGAAGGTACACACGCAAAATGTAATAGAGAAGTGTGCGGAGAGTTAAAATTGCATTGAAAGCATAAAAATAGCGCTTGTAAAATTATATAAAACTTAAAACGAACGTATACTTAAAGTAAAAGAATAAGTTCAGTAAGACAGGGAAACTATTATCGCACCTATTAACAATTCTCATTATTCCTTGCAGGAAACGGAATCAGTTTTGGACTAGTAAAATACTAGTTGGGGCAGAAAAGTTAACTAGTTAAAGTAATGTCCATTTCCTTGTAACGAACTGGTCCATTTTTCATAGGCTTGCCATCGGAAACAACTTGTTCATTTGTTACCAGTTTTTCACTAGTTTCTGTCAATCAATTTACAGTTACAGCTGATTAACCACACTAAAAAAAGTTATTTTCACGAAAAAACTAAAAATTTATCTCTAAACCATCAAGTTATTGGATTTCACTAGTACTTGACGATGCTTAAATTGACGCTCTCCTAATAAGTAGCCAATTAATAGGCGCGGTCCTTATAGGAATTCTATTAGTTATTATGTAATCAAATACAGTAAATGATAATTAAATGGAATTAAAACAAAATTACTTTTTTGAGGCAAGTCGCCCTCTTCAAGACTTGAACCCGCGACCTTTTGGATTTGTAGACACACTAACTGATTGAGCCATATTTTAGTGTGACATAATTCAAAAACAGTAATTTTTCACATAAATGTTGCCTCAGACAGATTAAACTAAGTTTAAAACAAGAGAGAACGGTATAGTCGGGTTTGTGTTCCGACTATCTAATACCCGTCACTCAGCTAAAAAGAGTGCGAGGGAGATGGATATATAAAATTTTTTTGACTGCGCATTACTTTGTAATGAAAGACATTTTTGTGTAGTTGAAGAGTAATTGAAAATGGATAAGAGAAAAGGCGGCGAGATCGGATAAGAGAGCAGTAGAGCGATAAGTCCAGCGGGGATATGTCCAACCATGGTGGAACTATACAAGGTGGTCTCGTTAGCTCTGCCGAGGACGTTATTTTTCTTCAATCCAAGTTGGGATATAAAGAAAGACCTATTTGCGATTGAAAAAGCACGTCCGTCTTCAGCGAAAGCTAACGATATATATGATCGGGCTTAACTTTTTAACGAATGGTCCGATTTGAAAAATCCGTCCGTCTGTCTGTCTGTATGAACTACAAAAGCTAGAAAGTTGGGATTACCCACACATACACATATTTTGTTTCAGCCGAGGGCCGCCTCTATCGCCCACAATCGCCTTAAACGATTTTTAAAGGTGTCTGGCGCCCACATCTTCAAAGATTTCGGAAAAGTAAAAATGCTCCCACTCCCTTTAGCTGAGTATCTAGTCGGCACACCCGACTATAGCGTTCTTTCTTGTTTTTTTTATACTTTCCTAAAACCTTATTTGGTATTTCTTCTTGATATTAGGAAATTTGTAGCTGCGTTCACGTGCGTCCACGCCTGCTAGAGCCAAAAAAGGAAAAAAAGTCGTGGTGTTAGTTGTTGTATTTTTGTCGATCCGTGGTAATATCAACCCCTATTTTCAGGAAGTCCGTTACTAAGGAGTTCTTTTTATACCCTTGCAGAGGGTATTATTATTTCAGTCAGATGTTTGCAACGCAGTGAAGGAGACGTTTCCGACCACATAAAGTATATATATTCTTGATCAGCACCAATAGCCGAGTCCATCTAGACATGTCCGTCTGTCCGTCTATGCGTTTCTATGCGAACTAGTCTCTCAGTTTTAAAGCTATCGCAATGAAACTTTCCCAAAAGTCTTATTTCTACTGCAGGTAGTACATAGGTCGGAACGACCACTATTTCTTATGGTTCTCATAGGAATATTCGAACATTATACGTTTTTCGTTATGAAGTAGGCATTTTGATTTCTGACATTATAAAAACCAAATCTAAAAAAAATGGCCAATATACATCTGATATACCTGAACGGGACCCTTCGAGATAAAGCGTTTAAAGCTCTCAAAGAAGGTAAGTATGTATTTGAACTGCGAGGGTATACAAACTTCGGCCTGCCGAAGTTATCTTCCTTTCGTGTTTAAATATAAAATACATTTTATTTACTTAAATCCTAATGGGAAGGCTCATGGAGGTACTGGAATTCTGATAAAGAATCGGATTAGGCATTACGAGATGCCATCATTCGCTACGACTTATATCCAAGCAACATCAGTACACCTCGAAACACAAAGCGGCTACCTAAACCTAGCCTCTATATACTGCCCACCGCGCTTCGCTATTACCGAAGCAGAATTCCTAAACTTGTTCGATGTATTGGGTGACCGCTTTATAGCACCTGGTGACTACAATGCAAAGCACACCCACTGGGGATCTCGACTCATCAACCCCAAGGGAAAACAGCTTTACAACGCGATAATAACTCCACGAAACAAGCTTGACTTTATTTCTCCGGGTAAGCCTACATATTGGCCAACAGATCCAAATAAGAAACCTGACCTGATTGATTTTGCTATCACAAGAAGAGTGCCGCAGGCTCATGTTCGTGTGGAGCACTTATCAGATCTATCATCAGATCATTCGCCCATCTTGCTTCACCTCTACGACCATCCTCAGGTTACAGAACGCCCACATTCTCTAACTACTGGTAAAACAGACTGGCTCAAATACAGAAAGTATGTAAGTACCCATATTAATGACTGCCCAAACATTTCCTGTGAAGAAGACCTCGACAATTCAGTTGAAGCGTTAGTGAATGTTATTACACTGGCTGCACAACATTCCACGCAACCTATAACATCTAATAAACCATTTAACAGCAGACGTGCTTCTAGGCACATCGAAGAACTGCTATACAATAGGAGAAGGCTTCGTCGAGAGTGGCAAGCCCATAGATCCCCAGCCTCCAAGGAGCGCCTAAAAATAGCCAACTGCATACTCCGCAAAGCATTAGAAGCTGAGAAAAATAGAGATGAACTATCCTTTATGAAGCAACTCTCACCAAATAGCAAACGATATCCACTGTGGAAAGCTAAGTCAGGCATTTGTCCACCAATAGAAAGTGAATCACCCCTACATACGCAAACAGGAACTTGGGCCCGCAGCAACGAAAAGAGGGCGAATACATTTGCCCTCCATTTAGAAAATGTCTTCAAACCACTTCCAGCAACGAATAGCTTTGTGCTGCCAATAATCTCCAATCCTGAAGCTAGCCCGCAAATTATATTCCATCCAGAAGGAGTTACAAGAATCATACAGTCCCAAGACAAAAAGAAAGCGCCGGGTCACGATCTCATCACCCCAAAAATGATTATAGAACTGCCAAACTGTGCAATACATCTTCTAACCATAATATTTAACAGCATGATGAATTCTGGATATTATCCTCAACAATGGAGGAAGTCTGTCATCATATTGATCCATAAAGCCGGAAAGGACAAGTCCCAGCCATCGTCATATAGGCCAATCAGCCTTCTGCCGTGCCTATCAAAGATATTTGAAAAGCTGCTCCTCAGTCGCATCAAGCAATACTTACAAGCCCACAATGCAATACCAATGCACCAATTCGGATTTCGTGAAAAACACGGAACTATTGAACAAGTGAACCGGATAACCTCCGAGATACGAAATGCATTTGAAAGGCGAGAATATTGCTCCGCTGTCTTTCTTGATGTCGCACAGGCCTTCGACCGCGTGTGGCTGGACGGCTTTATTCATAAAATCAGATTAATACTTCCACAAAGCACCCATACAATTTTGGAGTCCTACCTACAGAAAAAAGTTTTGCAGTGCGATGCAAAGATTTCCTCTCTGATTATCATGCAATAAAAGCTGGAGTACCCCAAGGAAGTGTGCTTGAGCCGACATTGTATATTATTTATACAGCCGACCTCCCGACATCCACTCTTACAACAACCTCAACTTTTGCTGATGATACTGCCATCCTAAGTCGGTCTAAATGTCCTCTTAGAGCAACGCAACACCTAGTAGATCACCTCGTGCTTCTAGAACAATGGCTAGCAGACTGGCGCATAAACGTTAACGAACCCTAAATAGGCAAACCTGCCCTCCACTATACCTGAACAACATTATTATGCCACAATCAACTGAAGTAACATATCTAGGAGTCCACCTGGATAGACAACTCACTTGGCATTTAAAATTTAAAGCCAGCAATCTACATTAGCTAATTAACGCCCGCTCGCCACAAAAATTAGAGTACAAAATACTTTTCTATAATGCAGTCCTAAAACCAATTTGGACATATGGCTCCGAGCTATGGGGAAACGCATGTGCCAGCAACTTAGAAATAATCCAGAGAGCTCAATCAAAGATATTGAGAACTATAACAGGAGCACCGTGGTATATACGGAATGAAAATATTCATAAAGACAAAGACGAACTCGACAAAGCGAAAGCAAAGTTTAATCTCAAGCTCCAGGCCCATCCCAATGATCTTGCGCGGTCTCTAATCTGGACCACAAGCTATACACGACTCCGGCGAAGAGACCTCCCCACCCAGCAACAACAGTTAGGGCCGTTATTATAAATAATTAATTTGTAATTAATTAAAATATATAAAATAGATTAAGATTTGCAAACTTGTCGTTAGTCTCTAAGAGAGAAGATTCGATAACTAATATACCGTTTAATAAAAAAAAAAAAAAATTACTTAAATGTTTTGACTGACACCTAATTTAATTTTAACGAAAAAACGAGGACGGAAGCTAACTGAGGCAAGCCGAAGTGTTCGAGTGTGACGCCGTGCCGAAATTAATACACGGCTGTCATAGTAAGAGGGGCTCTTGGGATTAGTTAAAACGACTGAAGTTCAAATATAACAATTCAATCTTTAATTCATTAGGTTATAACGGTTACACTTCACTTTGGTTCATGAATTTACTTTAATATTAGGTACAAAATATTCGTAATGGACAGACAAAAAAAGTGCTGTTGGTCTGGTCGCTGAAGCTCGTGTTATTCTCTTTGTACTTCTCCTTCTCGTACTTCTCCTTCTCGTACTGTAGAGTTGTCAGATGTCTTGACCTTCGTAGTCAGTTGGCAGGGCCGCCCGCCAATGCGAAATCAGCATGATGCTTGTGGTTCAGGCATCTGGATCTAGAGTTTCTTTGTATTCGTAGCTGCTAAGAGAAAGAAACAAATGACATACGGATGCAATTGATTACCAAGAGAGGAGCAGGTGGTTCGTGTTAGCATGAGATTGGGAGGCGACATAATTTGGAGATGGAGCGCTTCTGACTGCCTGATTTGGTTTTTAACGTTACAACTCGAACGAACCCGAGCGTCCATTGTGATGGAGGCAGTTGATCGTCTTTGATAAGTACTAATTCGTTGATTTCAAAATTATCCGTTTCCTGACACCATTTAGGGCGAGTTTGAAGATGGGACAGCCAATCTCGACTCCATTGTGTCCAAAACTGACGGATCAAATTTTGATGAGATAGAAATTGCTCACGGAACGACGCGTTTTGTGGGCGCCAATGGGCAGGTGCGAGCAGTGTGTCGCCGATGAGAAAATGTGCCGGTGTAAGAGCTTCTAAGTCGTCTGGATCGGCTGTTAGCGGGCACAATGGGCAAGAGTTTAAGCAAGCTTCAATCCTGATATGCTCCGTCGCGAGTTCCTCATAAGTTTGCTTGTGATTGCCGACGATCCTCTTTAGGTGATGTTTGACGGACTTGACACTGGCCTCCCAAAGGCCACCGAAATTGGGGGAGTATGGCGGAGTGAAATGCCACGTCGGGCAGATAGCTTGGTCGCGATCAGCTTGTTGTGCGCTTGTTAATAACTTATTGGCGCCAACGAAATTTGTTCCGTTGTCGCTGTACATGTGTTGGACTGGTCCTCGGCGACCAGTAAAACGAGAAAATGCGAGTAGGAAGTGTTCCAATGAGAGTCCGGTAACCGCTTCCAGGTGAACTGCCTTCGTAGCCAGGCAGACGAAAATCGCGATGTATCCCTTGTAGATACTTGTCCCACGAAGCCGTGCCGCTTTGATTTCGATTGCCCCGGTATAATCAACGCCGGTCGCAATGAATGGGCGGTTCGGTGGGTTGACCCTGTGTACCGGCAGGTCACCCATCAATTGACTTCCGATGCGAGGTGACACGCGGAAGCACGTTATGCATTTTCGAAGGATGGCCCGGACGGCCTTTCTTCCATTTGGAATCCAGAATTTGTACCTTGTGTGGGCCAGAGTGAGACTAGCGCCGCCATGCAGGGTGGCCTTATGCGAGTTCTGAATTACCAATTCTGTAAAGAAATGACGCTGCGGTAAGATGATTGGATGCTTGCGATCGAAAGGAAGACTGGAATGCTTGAGACGACCGCGAACTCGCAAGATGCCGTCGTCAAGAAAGGGAGTAAGATTCCTTAAGATGCTTTTGGAGGGCAAATGATTTTTTGTAAGGATCCCGTAGATGTCGGATTGAAAGGTTTCGGCTTGTACGATTTTCACAACGCAGCGAAGTGCATTATCAAGTTCCACCGTCGACAGATGATTGTAAGATCTGTTTTTCTTCGATTGAGCGTTTTGGCAAAAGCGCAGTATGTATGCGATGACTCGGACGAGTTTGGTGTACGTTGAAAACCGCTCAATGATATTAACGTCTACCTGGGTCGGGTGCGAATGAACTCGTATGGATTTTGCTTCTAGTGACTGCTCATCAAACTTTATATTTGGTACTTCTGTATCAGGCCACTCACTGGGGAGTTGACTTAACCATGATGGTCCGCGCCACCAAAGATCGAAGGTGGAGATTTCTGATGGGGATAGTCCTCTCGTAGCGCTGTCTGCTGGATTATCCGTTGTGGGAACATGTCTCCATTGGTGTAGATCGCTGTGGTCCAAAATGAGGGCAACACGATTGGCGACGAACGTCTTCCATCTGGTGACATCTCCTTTGATCCAGTGGAGAACGATTGTGGCGTCCGTCCAGTATGTCACTATGATTTTAGCGTTTTTCCAACGATTAGTCGCTACTACCCACTTGATTAGTTTAGTTGCCAGTACAGCGCCGCATAATTCGGTCCTCGGGATCGTGAGAGGTTTCGTTGGAGAAACTTTGGATTTTGCAGTGAGGAGAGTGGTGCAAAATGATGAATCCGGTTGGGGTATGCGTATGTAAACCGCAGCTGCGTATGCGAGAGTGGATCCGTCGCAGAACGCGAGTAACTGGATATCCTGACTAAAATCTGGCGTATACCGTAGGCTGCGAGGTATTCGGATTTTGCTGATGTCCTCCAGATTGACACGAAACCTTTTCCATTTGGTAGCGATGGGAGCTGGCACTGGTTCGTCCCATCCTAATAAGTGCGTGTGTTCGTTTTCGGAATATAGGTGTGCCATTGTGACTTCTTTTAGAATTAAATTTGCTGAAATGAGAATAGGAGCGATTAGTCCTAAAGGGTCAAAAAGCCTGACGATACTTGAAAGAATTTCTCTTTTCGTTGAACCAGTGGGAAGGCTCTCTTGCAGTTTGTATGTGAAACAGTCTTGGTTAGGTAACCAATGCATGCCTAAGGTTTTGACTGTGTCAGAGCTGTCCCAGCTTCGTGAAGTTTGATTGCATCTGTTTAATGGAGGAATGTGGTCCAGGAGCATTGTGTTGTTGCTAGACCATTTTCTCAATTCCATATTGGCGGATTTTAGAGCGTTCTGGATTTGTAAGCTCTTGTTTTGTGCTGCTGAGATAGTGTGATCACCGGAAAGAATATCGTCGACGTAAATTTCGTGTTGTAACACCTCTTCTGCCAGTGGATGATTTTCACGTTCATCTTCTGCAATTTGACGAATTACTCTGACGGCGGTAAATGGTGCCGAGGCGGTACCGAACGTTACAGTTGATAGACAATATTGCTTGATGTTTTCATCCGCCGCCCGCCAAAAAATACGCTAATACTGTGTGTCGTGCGGATGTACGTCGATGCAACGGTACATGCGCTGGATGTCGGCAGTGAACACGTATCGGTACTGTCTCCAATTTAGCAACACTGCCGAGAGATCATTTTGTAGCGTGGGTCCTACGGACACAACATCGTTTAGAGATCGACCGTTTGAGGTTTTTGCCGATGCGTCGAATACAATGCGCTGTTTGGTGGTGAGACTGTCTTCTTTATAGACAGCGTGATGAGGCAGAACGCAGGATTCGACCCGACAGGATTTTGTGTAGATTTCTCACTTGAGATCGCTGGTGTAATTTGTCAAAATACTCTTCTATTCCCTCTTTGTAGCGAATCCATTTGTCCGGATCCCGTTAATAACGCCGCTCTAGTTGAAGGAACCTGTTTAATGCGACTTGATGCGATTTCCCAAGGGTCATTGTGGGATCGAAAAACCACTTGTGTGTGCGTTTCCTTAAAGAAGGACTCACACCACTGCTCTTCGTCAGAGTGAAGGGATCGGTTTGGGACGGATTCTATTTCGCAGAAATTCCTTAACAGCGATTCCGTATCTAGGGTGGTTCGATGACAGCGAATTGTAAATGTGTGGATTGAATCCTGGAATTTGCCAAGTATCATCCAACCCAGATGATAATTTTGTGCAATGGGTTCGTCTGGAGTTCCGATTTGGGTTCCCGGAAGGAGTAGACTTGCCATAAGGTCGGCACCGATGATGAGATGCGCTTTGAGCGATAGTATTGAGGATCCGAGAGTTGGAGTCCATTGATGTGTTTCCAGTTTTGAGGTGAAAACGATTGGTTTGGTAAATGTGACGTTAGCGAGTTCAAAACGTACGCCGAGTCGACATTTAGGTTGAACGTAGGGTTTAGCGACGTTCGGATGCAGCAGCTTGCTGTAAAGTTTCACCGTTAACCAGGAGTTTGCCCGACACCGGCGATGGAAGCGCGAATTCTGCATCGTGGAAGTTGGAGAGCTTGGACTGCATGCTCTGAGATTATTGTAGCTTCTGATCCCTGGTCGATGAGGGCAGTTATTGTCGCTTGAGCGTCGCTCTGGGGGTGGCAGACAATAATCCGTGCGGTAGCTAACAAGATATTCTGTCGCGTTGCATGGGAGGCTGTGGAAGAATAGCATTGTAGGTTTGGGTTAGCAGGGGGGCTAACTGGTATGGTGTTGTTGTTCATAATCGAAGCGATATGTGGTTGACTGGATGATACGGTCGTGGAGTAGGGTTGGGGTGCTTAAGTGATGCTTGGCGCCGCTGCCGGATGTAGTAAAGAATGGTGGCGGAGTCCACAGTGGTAGCAATTCTTTACACTTGGACAGCGGGCAAGCATGTGCGATTTGCTCAAGCAGTTGAGGCATAGGTTTGATTTTCTCACGACCTCCTTACGTTGGTAGCAATCCAAGCTTAGGAATCGCTGACATCGACGAAGGATATGATTACCATTGCAGTGTGGGCAACGAAGCACAGGGGGGCTTGGTTGCGCATGGGTGTTATGAACCGAGATGCGTTTGGTAGCGTCTGGTTGGGATGATCCAGATTTGCTTGTGCCCGAACAGTTTCTGTTTTCAATGGCATCTAGGGTGATTAAACGTGTAACGCCCTAAACCAAGGGCGTACAAATCTTGCAAATCGTGCCGAGGATTATCGGAGTCACCCCTATTAGTATTTAGTTTTGTAAGTAGCTATAAGTGTAAGTAGCTATAAGTTTGGACACGAAGTCCCCATGTCAGGAATTGAAATAATAGTAATTAAGGAAACTAAGTCAGCTGGTGTTTAAATTTGAAGCCGAGACACGCACCACGTGCGGAACCCCCTTAACCCGCTATCGCACTCGTGAGATGGGCGATCGATATCACCATCGATAACAGGGAACTAGTTCAGGGAACACGACGCGAGCTGAAGTGCGATCTCTAGGAATCTGACTCGCTCTCTTTCGTTTCGACCTTTCGCCGCGAGTGGACGTGTGCTCGAGAACCCCTCCGACACACAAGCACCGAGACATAGAGATAGCCTTGCAAGCCGAGAACCTACGCCAGACGCCGTACCCCCTCATTCGTAGTGCCCCGCATCTCCACTACACCGCCACCAGAGTTACACGTAAGCAAGAAACAGTGATTGTGAGGGCTGCAGCCATAATAACTATCAAATATAGCACTGAAATCGAAGAACTAAAACTCCACGTGTTATTTCTTTACTGGTACACTCTTCCTCTTCTAACCCCACCCGTTCTCGACCCTGATCTACGACGCGTGTTTGGTTTTCACATCCCCACGACGTATTTCGGCCGAGAGTTCCCTCCTTAGAATCCTCGTAGACTCTGAGCCTAGCCGGAGTGTAGAACCCCCCCCTTAGGCCTCCGAGAGTATCCGGAGCGTAGAACCATAGTAATCTCCGAGGATATCCGGAGCGTAGAACCGTAGTAATCTCCGAGAATATCCGGAGCGGAGAACCCTAGTAGACTCCGAGAATACCCGGAGTGTAGAAACCTGTAGTCTCCGAGTATATCCGGAGTGGACGACCCCCGTAGACCCCAAGCTCACCAAGAGCAGATCCACGCCGCCGTTCACGGCCGGCGGAGTACCCCTCCCGTAACCCCGCAGCCAACCTCAAACAGGACCCACCCGAGTTCACAACCAAGCAGTGTGATCAGCCTCAGTATCTCGCTCCGCCACCAGAGGGCGTTACTGACGGGTCTCATCCAAGTTCCCCACCAAGCAGTGCGATCACCCACTGAGTACCTCATTCCATCACCAGGGGCGCCACAAACGGGATCCTCCGGGTTTCACACCAAGCAGTGTGGTCGGCCCTATTCCCACCGCAGGTCGCTAGGTGGCGCTCTAATAGATGCCCTGTCGTCTCCTCGTGTCCAGATCGGTTTAACTAACGGCTCTCGCGCGCAGGGGTATACTCGGCGGTTAGAATCCGTGCGGAAACACCCTTTTACGATCGACTACCCCGTCGAAGAGCACTCGTATCCGGGCGCCTTACGGCCCTTCCATATAAATTCCTACTACAGGTCCCACCCTTCTATATAAATTTCTTGTATAGGTTCCTTGGCCCCGACTGAGATTCTACCCCGGCCAGAGAACTGCGTTACAAACGGTTGTTGAGAAACTGTTCAAGATCCTTGTACGAGGGAATGTGGGTTTGACTGCCTAGATGATGCTCCCAGGCGGAGTGCGTTTCTTTCGGTAATTTTGATGTCAAAAAATGGGCGAGCCACTGATCACCGTCCTGCAATGATGCGTTGATATTGTTACAGGAGGCTGCGCAGACGTTGACTGCACTTATCATGGATCGGATATCATCGGGCTTCTCCTTGGTTAGGCTTGGCAACTGGTACAACATGTTCATGTGGTTAGAGAAGACCACGCGTGGGTTATTATAACGTTTAACTAATGTGTCCCATGCCACCGTATAATTAGCGGCCGTCAAAGGAATTTGCCGAATATCGCAATCCCGACCAGCTGGCAGAGATTCTTTGAGAAAATAAAACCGTTGAATATTGTCCAGCCGCTCATTTTTATGAATTATCCGAGTGAAGGCGTCGTAATATCCTGGCCAATCAACGCAGTTTCCGCTAAACTTGGGCAATGGCAGTTGTGGCATGTGGACACGTGCGTCGGCAACCGTCGAAACGGCGGGTGGTGACGAGGCTGATGAGGGCAACACTGGGAATTTGATTCGTTGGTCTTCAGCTACTAGACAGTAGGTTTCCATGTACAGATCCTCAAAACTGACGGCGATCTTCTTGGCGTGATAGTCCGTTTCGGCGTATCCCTCTGTGCAGATGATTACTTGATGGGTGGTCTCAAAAGCCGATTTTAAACTCTCGATTTGCTGCAGGCGTTTCACATAATAGCTTTCGGTTTTTCGAGACACGGAATCCTTCTTGTAATTCTGTAGCAGACGTGTAAGACTGAGAAGACGCTCCTTTTGAAGTGTAACAAACCCTTCTAATGATGGATCATCAGCTTCGGCGTCAGACATATTGTGAGATTTGTGTTACCAAGTTTTGTTCAAACTAACCTAGCTCCACTTGGTAAATCAATAGCACCCGTACTCACGTGATCTTTCCCCTTTTGCTTACGCTTGAGTTTACGTAACATTGTACTGTACTGTTTTCCGATTCCCCTTTGGAATCTTTTCGCCTTGGTTGCGAACTTATAACGGACCCTCTTGGAACACGCGTGTGTGTGGTGTATGGGAGCGCTGTCAGACGACCGGTGTGATGGTATTGACCAATGTGCTCTGTCGGTGTGAGAGCACGTGTTGGGGACACAAACGGAGACAGTCGCAATTTGTGTGAGATAGCAGGATAAGTGATATGTTTTATAATTTAACAAATGAAAGATCAAACTGAGATTTTAAAACTTCAAGCAAGAGTCCCCTCATGGGCCACCATGTTCGAGTGTGACGCCGTGCCGAAATTAATACACGGCTGTCATAGTAAGAGGGGCTCTTGGGATTAGTTAAAACGACTGAAGTTCAAATATAACAATTCAATCTTTAATTCATTAGGTTATAAAGGTTACACTTCACTTTGGTTCATGAATTTACTTTAATATTAAGTACAAAATATTCGTAATGGACAGACAAAAAAGGTGCTGTTGGTCTGGTCGCTGAAGCTCGTGTTCTTCTCTTTGTACTTCTCCTTCTCGTACTGTATAGTTGCCAGATGTCTTGACCTTCGTAGTCAGTTGGCAGGGCTATTAGCTGGGTGGATAAACCAAGTACCGTGGGACTGAACACGAAGTTTTAATACCCTGTTACGTGGGCATATAAGTGCCATAGTCCTGAAAAGGACTTGGGCCGAGGGAAAGTCATCCGATGTTCAGGCACCAATTTTTGCCGGCATAAGCTCGCCGGATGGGGTGGGTTCTTGGTAAGACTTTCTTATCTCCAACATAACGAGAATAAATATTAAGATGCCTGAAAAGTAGTAAAAGCCGTAAAGTCCGTCGGTCGTCAGTCTACATTGCCCCACAAGCTTAGCTGTCGCTTGATCGTAACACGATCGGGCAATGTTTCGGCCATATTCCGTCCCCTTCACACATTCGTGTGCCAAATGGATCGTCGCGGGCCGCGCAATACGATCCCCTATTGTCAAGGTTGTTCGTCAAAAGTTATGTCATTATTCTTCACCTACTCCACTTATTGCGTCAGCAACCCCCGTTCTAAAAACTTAGCACTTCATGTTTTTGAGTTCGTTTTTACATTATAAATTCATTGAATAGAATATTGGCTAGTGCCATTTATGAGTAATATTATTATTGGGGATACATATGAATTTAATTGTAATTGACCAACAAAGTTTGTTAGCGGAGAGTATCGAATTTACCACCTGTACAAGGTGCACACATCAGCTGAATTGCTGACTATTCATGAGTACAAATGTCGCTCTGAGGGCTCTTGTGGTTGTTCATACAAACACAAGGCTGATACTCGCCGCTGAAAAGTCAATGTTTTATTATTTTATATAAAGTACAACCAAAAGGGTATACTGATTGATATAAACTATTGTAATGCCTTGAGGAGGCCTAAAGTGAGAAATTTACTTCAGATAGTCAAACAGAGGCACGGATATATAAAGGAACCGTGTTCCGACAAACTTACCCCTTTAAGTCCTGGGCGATAAGATCTCGACGTGCTGGATTCTGGGCCTTTGAAGACATTAGAAACACATATTTATAAACGTGCAGACACTATCGTTAACAGACACAATAAAAAAACTTCGTTCTTTAACACAATCACTTATTGAATATATATATGTAGATATGTATGTTTATGCATGTATGTATGTAGGTGTATCCCACGGCGGCACACGTCTGATCCGATGGTCCGCGGGCAGCGGCGTCTCCGATGTCTTGCTCACTACACTTGGTATCGCTGTTGTTGCACTTGCTTTCATAAATGCCTGAGTTCACAATTTGTTTATGTTTTCTTCGGCTTCACTTTTGTTTGTAATTAAGGCATTTATTGCCTTTGTTTTTGTCACTTTTTTATGGTTTTTGGGTCTGCTTTGCACTTTACTTTCTTTTTAGACCTGGCGTCCTGTTCTAGGGCGTGCTTTTGGTCCCTGCGTCCTTGAACGGATCGCTTGTACATCTTGACCACTTTTAGGATGACCAAAAAAAAAAAATATAGCGATGACGATCTTAAGGTTTTGGTTCACATCCTGAATGTCGTCATTGTGATCGATTATTTTCACGGTGTTGATTACATGGGCCGTGCTGTGGTCCACTTTGGAATGGGTTCCACCCATGGTGTACTCCTTGATAATAATAATAGTCCTTCTCCAGGACGAGGATGTAGCAGGACTTCTTCCCAGGATATGTTTGCTGGCTTCTAAAAATTCAAAGACTTCCTTCAAGGAGAGTTGTTGTTCATCGACAGCAAACGGGGCTTCCTTCAAGATTTCTGGTCTTGGCTGTAGTCATTGGCGGCTTTGGGGAATATAGTGCTCACACTATATTGCCCTGAGACCAGAATAAATTGTGTCTCCCTTCTCTTCCCTTCTTCTCTTCCGGCTACGGTCTTTTATACCAGTATAAGGCTTTTTCTCAGCCCCCGTGGTAGATTGGGTTATTTAGGTGTTCCCACCTATGATTTCCCCTATCGGTAGTGTCAATGCCCGACTGGTGCACTTTGCCAGCTGCTGATGTAGAGTTACCAGCAGGTCGATCGCGGTCGTTGTTCTGACCGTATGCCACTCAAAAGATCGTCAAATTGCACATTCCTTTGCTTGTTTAAGGTGAGTCAACGGCTCGATTGATCCTCTCCCTTTGCCTTGAGATTCGTTGTTGTTTTCTACGTGCATCTTTCTCCATCAAATAAATTGAAGGAGAGGGCGTACGCAACAGGCTCGAAGTGATCGATGCGGAAACGCATGGAATGACTTCGCAAAAAGGAATCTTCGTACGACCATCGAATAAGTGCTTGCGTCCTTTTTTTTTTTTTTCTTTTCTATTATTCAGGCGCCTTTAAACGTATGGCTTCGACCCACTCCTGTACCAAGAGTCTCATGTTCATCCGACTGCTCTAACCGGGCTTTTATCAATTTATTACTTTATATCTACACACAGCAAAAATAGACCCATATGGATAATTATGTTGGTACGTTTTTCGATGGGTATGAGTGTGCATAGAGGGTATCTGAAAAAAAACTGGACAGAAACATATATACATATACATACATACCTGGAAAAAAAAATATCAGATAAGAGACAAAAATTACAACAAAAATTAAAACCTGCAAAAAGAAAATATGCGCTGTAGTCAGCAAAGAAAAAGAAAAGAAAGAAAAACGAAATCTCCACTTTGCGACTCCCTTTATATCGCTGTTTTCCACTTAGCGAAACTTAACCCCCCAAGAATAAGAAATGTTTTTTATTTTAAGCAATATGTCCGGTTCTCGTAGTAGCTGTATCTCGAGTTGCTGGATTTGGTCTTCTATCAACTCTAGTTCCCTCTGGAGACCAAAGAGGCATTCCATCGTGGAACACAGTTCCGTCAGGTTGTTCTGAATTGTTCTCCTACTTTTGTAGACGCAGCGAGCTGTGTTTAAAATCTGGCGATACAATCCATCTTATCTGGCAGGCTTATCTCTGGTTCTCCAGTTTGGATTCCACCCAGCAGGGTACGCAGTGCCGTGTGTCACCATTTGTGTCCCAAACATGGCAAAGTAGGCTTCCATGCCTATCGATTCGTGTCGGCCACTCCTAAGGGTACATTCTATTCGGCTTCACTGGGTATCCCAATTTCGCTGATCCGATGCAATCGTTGCCCGCAAAATTTGGAGCACCGATCGGTTTACCCTCTCCGCTGCGTTCGCTTGCGGGGAGTAGAGCCCTGTTCTCACGTGTCGAATACCGTAGCGGGTCATTAGCTCGGCAAACATTTGAGACACAAATTGTTTTCCATTGTCAGAGTGTATGTTCTCTGGTACTCCGTACTGATGGAAAATTCGGGTTTCGAGAATTTGACTACCTCTGATGCCACTGCATGTCTCATAGGCTGCAGCCAGACAAATTTGGAGAAAAAGGTCGAGGCAAACAAAAATCACTGAGTTCCCAGTTTTGGTTTTTGGATACGGCCCCATAAAGGCGATAAACAACCTTTGACCGGCCCGTTCCGTGACCCTTTGTTCTCCCATGGGTGGTCGGTTATTTTTGTTGGTGGTCTTGCTGATCTTACAGATCTCGCACTCTTTCACTACCTTTTGCACATCTACCACCATCCCTGGCCAGTAGTAAAACTGTCTCAATTTGGCTAGGGATTTGTGCAAACCCCCATGCCCTGCGGTCATGACATGATGTGCTCTCCAGACTAAATCAGATTGCAGTTCGGCGGGTTTCCAGAGCTTCCATGCTCTAGTTTCATCTACGGCATCCCCCGAGCTGAACCCTATCCGCTTGTATACAAAGCCGTCCGTTGTTTGTACGTCTTGGCCTTTTAACACACTTTGGTCCACTGCCTGCACTAATTTCACGTAGTTCGGGGATTGGAAAGCCGTCGAATACAGGTTTATCTGTATGTCTTGTTCTTCCGCTTTCGTTTTCTGTAACTCGTCCATATGCACTCATGAGAGAGCATTTGGTACTACGTTAAGCGCTCCTTTACGATGTTCGATGGTGAAGTCGAACGCTTGCAGCTTCAGACTCCATCGTGCTAATCTGCCGGATAAATCCTTTTGACCCATCAGCCATTTTAGACTAGCATGATCGGTGATCACTTTGAACCGCATTCCTTCTACGTAAGCGCGGAATTTGGTGATGCTGAGCAGGGCGGCATAGCATTCGAGCTCTGTTATGCTATAATTCCGCTGTGCCTTGTTCAGTTTGGCTGACATGTAGGCGATCGAGTGTTCGCCGCCTGAGTCATCCGTCTGAAACAAAACTCCTCCTACCCCTGCCGTCGATGCATCGCATTGAATGGTAAAGGGTTTCTTAAAATCCGGGGTGACAAGTACAGGTGCTGATGCCATGTTAGCTTTTAGTTCTTCAAATGCCTTAATTGCCTCTTCGGACAATTCGAATTTCTTAACGCGGTCTTTCTTCAAACAATCATGAAGCGGTGCCGCTGTTTGGGCGTAGTTTTGAATAAACCTCCTGTACCAGCCAGTCATCCCCAAAAACCTCCGCATCTGTTTGGGAAAGCTTGGTTGAGGAAATTCTTTTATCGACGGGATTTTGGAATCGTCTGTTCAGGCGGACTCCGCGAAAAGCAGCTGGGTTAGCGTCTGCATTGCCTCCTACCTTCTCACACACTCTACAAGTGGCGTCATGGAATCTAGTAAGGCAGGGATCTTCTCTTGGATGTTTTCTATAAAAGTCCGCTGATCTGCCGCATTTATAGCAGACTAATTCGTGTAGTGGTCCTCGGCATCCCTGTCCGTTTTCTAGCCCCGATCTGGTGTCTCTTCGCTTCCGGTTAAATTCCACAGTCACAGCGTCCGGAAAATCCTGTGGTGTTTGGTAATCCCCGAGTTCACTGACCGGCCTGCTTCGCGCGGTCCTGCCGTTACTCCTTAACCAGCGGTCTTTTTTTCAGATCTACTAGGGACCTAATCTGAGATGTCAGCAACAAATTTCCCATCTGGGCATTTAGATTATCCTTGATGAGCTCAACAAATTTGTCTTCCTCTAGCTTGTTCTGCAATCGGAAATGCAAGTTATGCATATCGGATACATAGTCGCTAAAATATTCGTTTTGTCCTTGTCGCCGTTCCATCAATTCCTTGATTTTCATGAGGTCACTTCCGGACGAAGAAAAAGCACGTTTCAGTTCTGTCGTTAGCGAGTAGTAATCGAAGTCGTAGTCGTCCGCTCGATCCTCCATCAATTGCCAATACCATTTGCTGGCGGCTCCCACCAGTAGACTATGGAATTCGCGGAAAACTTGGCTCGGCGCTATCCTAAAAAGTACTTGTAAACGTTCAACGCGAAACAAGAAACTTTCAACGGTCATACCGCGGCTATTTCCGTCCAACTTCAAATTCCATTTGTCTAGTCGAACTTGTTTTGGTGCCTGTGATCCGGGGCTCTGGTCGTACTCTGAGTGTCGTAGGTAACTCGTGTCCGGGCCGTTATTTCGAGATTGGTGGTGTTGGGATGTATCATGGCGCCGGTGATCTCGTAGCCGATGCCTCTGACTGCTGAGAGTCTCCTGCGATAACGGTTCGAGAGGTGGCGTCTCTTGGTAACACAAAAAACTTTCAGATGGGTGTGCCGGGAATCGATGCGGTGGTGGTAATACTTGCTGTTCCACCCTCATGGATTGTGAGGATCGCAGTTCCACTACTTGCGCCTTTAATGCTTCTATCTGCGCTTGCATGGATGCCTGCGTTTCATTGATTTGTTTAATCACCGATCGCATTATCTGCTCTCTTCTGTCGGCAGCTTCTAAGCTGCTTGTCGGGTTGGCCTCATACTGTGGGAGCATACTTGAGCGTCCCTTTGGCTGACCCAGGGGAAAATTTTCTCCCCCTACAGCTTCTTCCGTATCGTCTAATTGATTCATGTTGTCTTCAATGGATCTACTTTCTTCTTGCTCTTTCGGCTCGCGGAACATACTAAGATTGTCTCGGTCTCGAGAACTGGTTCTCCGTGGAGTGGCGTCAGCACTTGCACTCCTGGGTGCTTGATTTGCTTCTCTTGTTGTTTATCGGGTAATTCTCCCCGTTGTGGATTGGAAAAGCACTTTCTTCTTTGCCCGTTTCTTTTAGGCCAAAGATTCCTTTATCTTGTCTCAAAAACATAAATTTTTTTTTTCACTTGCGAGTTCACTTGTGTCCTTCAGAAATGACACACACTTTACACTTGTCTATTTTCCACTAAACGTTCACACGCGCGATCAGCCTAGTACGGCTGACTAAGGGTTGCGAATAATCAAAATCAAAAATAATGTGGGTACTATTTTGCGATTACAAAGTATCTCTTTGGGGAAGATATTTAAGCCCCACAAAAAAAAAATATCCCTAACTAGAGGTATTAGCAGCTTCTACACAGTTGGGTTCCACTGAACTAACAGCTCTTCTTCCCTTCTAGTCAGCTTTAACGTTCACAATGGGAACTAGCTGCCTAGAAGAAAAGTCTGTCCGAAATCCCCCTCCCGCCAATCGTCGGAAATACGATTATCTGACCGATCATTCTCGGGATCCACAACCGTCTTCCTATTTCTCTGGACTCGATTCTATCAAACGACCGGACCATCTAGCCCAGTACGTCGTGTAGCGTCGGCCAGAGAAACTAAAATACGTCCCCCGCCCAAATATGTCAAAGGAAGCCGTAAAGACTCGAGCCTATCAAACGACCAGACTCTTGGCCTAGTACGTCGTGTAGCGTCGGCTTTACGTTTCCTGTCAGTTCCCCCACCCACCTTTTCTGTCCTGAAGCGACAAACGCACAATAGATCTGCACCGCAATGGCTAAATGCGTTACCGTAACGTCTGCGCTCCTGCTCTTTCTGGACTCGAGCCTATCAAACGACCGGGCTCCGCCTAGTACGTCGTGTAGCGTCGGCCAAAAAGCACATCTAAATTGTATTTACGTTAATTTCAAAAAGCGTCAGTCGGCACATAGTTATATAGTATTATAAAAGAACACCTCATATTTCCTCTGGAAATTTTTAATAATTTTCTTATGAAAGAAACAAAGGATAAAGGAGACAAAGTTCTGATTAATGGGCCGCTCAATTCTGACTGTCGCAGAAGTTGGGGACATTTGAATTTAATCGTTTAAAAATAAAAACAAGAGAGAACGTTATAGTCGGGTGCCTCGACTATCAGATACCCGTTACTCAGGTAAAGGGAGTGCGAGGGAGATGGAGATAGAAACTTTGATCACGCATAACTTTTTAACGAATGGTCCGATTTGAAAAATTTCTTCTACATTTCGATAGGTATTGATAAACACAATAAAACTGCATTTTTACTTTTCCGAAATATTTTAATTTTTAAAATCGAATATAAGCGGTTGTGGACGTTAGAGGGGGCGTGGCACCTTCTTGAAACAAACTTGCGCTGCGTGGGAACTCCAAGAATCTTCATGCCAAATACCAATCCTCTAGCTTTTATAGTTTCAGCGTTCATCCAGACAGACAGACAGACAGACAGACAGACAGACAGACAGACAGACAGACAGACAGACAGACAGACAGACGGACAGACGGACATGGCTAGATCGACTCGGCTAGTGATCCTGATCAAGAATATATATACTTTATGGGGTCGGAAACGCTTCCTTCTAGCTGTTACATACTTTTGCACGAATACAATATACCCTTTTACTCTACGAGTAACGGGTGTAAAAAATTAATAAGCACGTGCTAATCTACTTAAAAACCTTTGTCCTTAAGGAATATGAAATAATCCTAATATCGTTGGGCGCCAATTCTGTTACGTGGGCATATTAGTGCCCTAGTCCTAAAAAGAACTTGGGCCGAGGGAAAGTCATCCGATGTTCAGGCACCAATTTTTGCCGGCATAAGCTCGCCGGATGGGGTGGGTTCTTGGTAAGTCTTTCTCCTCTTCAACATAACGAGAATAAATATTAAGATGCCTGAAAAATAGTAAAAGCCGTAAAGTCCGTCGGTCATCAGTCTACATTGCCCCACAAGCTTAGCTGTCGCTTGATCGTAACACGATCGGGCAATGTTTCGGCCACATTCCGTCCCCTTCACACATTCGTGTGCCAAATGGATCGTCGCGGGCCGCGCAATACGATCCCCTATTGTCAAGGTTGCTCGTCAAAAGTTATGTCATTATTCTTCACCTACTCCACTTGCCGCGTCAGCAACCCCCGTTCTGAAAACTTAGCACTTCATGTTTTTGAGTTCGTTTTTACATTATACATTTATTGAATAGAATATTGGCTAGTGCCATTTATGAGTAATATTATTATTGGGGATACATATGAATTTAATTGTAATTGACCAACAAAGTTTGTTAGCGGAGAGTATCGAATTTACCACCTGTACAAGGTGCACACGTCAGTTGAATTGCTGACTATTCATGACTACAAACGTCACTCTGAGGGCTCTTGTGGTTGTTCATAAAGGCACCGTGTTCCGACAAACTTACCCCTTTAAGTCCTGGGCGATGAGATCTCGACGCGCTGTATCCTGGGCCTTTGAAGACATTAGAAACATATATCACTATGGACGGCAGTCCATGTGGTGACGAAGCGCACAAGGAGAGTGTGCGAAGGCGACTACTATTATATAGCCGCAAAATTGAAAATCTGCTGTGATAGTCCGATCGTATTGAGTAATGCACCAAATGAAAGGAATTGCTAAAACTTAAAGGATTGCATACCAAGACCTCAAGAAAATCAATTGGTTTAGGAGAGAGAGCGGTGAAAGTGTAAAAGTGAAAATTTAGAAATTTGGATATGTTGGGGCCGGTGGGAATAATTTAAAATGCGCTTAATATGAGGGGTCATATGAGAAAATCGGACGCTCCGTTCAAAAGTTATACCGTAAACAAATTTGCGGGGGCCTAGTCAAAATTAAAATTTAATTCTGTTTGTCAGTTTGTCAGTTTGTCCAAAATATGTTTTTTTAGTTCTGAAAATTTGATATGACGTTCATCACATCGATATAAAAAACTTTTGTTTTACCACTTTTGGAAAAACCCGCTAGTTTAGCGGGAAAACAGCTATAAATAGCTAAAATTCGGAAAGCCGTAACTTCTATACTACTAAAGCAACAGACTTGTGCTGCATCGTTTGAAAGGTATTTTTAAATGCTATAAACGCCTTCTATATTCAATTTGTGTAAATGTGATAGTTAAAAAGATATGAACAAAAGAACATTTTTGTAAACTTTTTTTTAGCTTTTTTTTATTTTTCTCAAAAACTGTATAGCCCTTGGGATTCCTTAAATTTTGGTATATGACACATTACTGTAAAAATTCACGTTTAAAAGTTATTAAGAAACGAAAATAGCCACTTTTGCCAGCTCATAACAATTAATGCTGCCCAAGGGCCGTTCATTTACAAGCCGAACAGATTTGGCCAAAAAAATTTTACATTTTTGATTTGCCTGAAACTTTTTTTACATGTTCTATTCGGAAAATGAGCAATCACGTGTATCAGGATTTGTCCGAAAAAAATTTTTTTTTAGTTAGAATTTTTTAAAGTTTTCCAAAATTTGACAAATTTGAAAAAGTACCCTCTCATTGAAAATCTTTATCTCCGGTTATATGAATCCGCGTGACTTCATGCCTTTTGCATTAATTCCTCTAAAACATCTTCTTAAAAAAAAAAACAGTTTTCAGTTTCTTAAAAATAAAAGCAAATTAAGATTCTAAAAAATTTCGTATTTACATTTTTTTTTATATTTCAATGTATGCGCCATATTGTTAATTACAATCGGTTTTTGTAAACAGTTGGAGCCATTTTTAGTTTTTAAAATATCGAATTTTGCTTTTTTTGCTTTTTTCTATGAAAACACGTCGCAGCAAGTAGGGCTACTCTCTCACTCGTATCGGATCCTTATGGAATTCATGTTTTCTCATCGTTTACTAGTCCTTTAACAATTTTTAATGATTAAAAGTTAAGTTTTAAATGTTTTAACAATTTCTGAATGACAAAAAGTATTTTTTTATGTGTATGTGCATATCCAAACTGTATTTTAGGGTCAAGGAATCGTTAAAATTGTTTTAAGCCGTTCCATTAATGCAATTCTTAAATAAATAATTAAATTTAAATGTACCAATATATTAGCTCCTATGAGAGCAGAAGTAAACAATACAAAACATCTGATATCATATAAAAACACCTCTTAACGAGGTAAAAAACTAGTGACGATCGCACATTCAACGTACAAAAGTTCTGGTATCAACATTTGTGACGAAAAATTATTACACTCGTCATTAAATACACTTTTTAAAATTTTCTCATTCGGCACGCTGCAATAGAAAATGCCTGTGAAGGGAAAAAGGCTGGAATAGTTTGCTAGGGCGGGCCGAATGAGATAATATTAGAAAGTGTATTTAATGACAAGCACGGCCTGTTCTAGGGCGTGCTTTTGGTCCCTGCGTCCCTGAACGGATCGCTTGTACATCTTGACCACTTTTAGGATGACCAAGAAAATAAATATGGCGATGACGATCTTAAGGTTTTGGTTCACATCCTGAATGTCGTCCTTGTGATCGATTATTTTCACGGTGTTGATTACATGGGCCGTGCTGTGGTCCACTTTGGAATGGGTTCCACCCATGGTGTACTCCTTGATAATAATAATAGTCCTTCTCCAGGACGAGGATGTAGCAGGACTTCTTCCCAGGATATGTTTGCTGGCTTCTAAAAATTCAAGGACTTCCTTCAAGGAGAGTTGTTGTTCTTCGACAGCAAACGGGGCTTCCTTCAAGATTTCTGGTATTGGCTGTAGTCATTGGCGGCTTTGGGGAATATAGTGCTCACACTATATTGCCCTGAGACCAGAATAAATTGTGTCTCCCTTCTCTTCCCTTCTTCTCTTCCGGCTACGGTCTTTTATACCAGTATAAGGCTTTTTCTCAGCCCCCGTGGTAGATTGGGTTATTTAGGTGTTCCCACCTATGATTTCCCCTATCGGTAGTGTCAATGCCCGACTGGTGCACTTTGCCAGCTGCTGATGTAGAGTTACCAGCAGGTCGATCGCGGTCGTTGTTCTGACCGTATGCCACCCAAAAGATCGTCAAATTGCACATTCCTTTGCTTGTTTAAGGTGAGTCAACGCCTCGATTGATCCTCTCCCTTTGCCTTGAGATTCGTTGTTGTTTTCTACGTGCATCTTTCTCCATGAAATAAATTAAAGGAGAGGGCGTACGTAACAACCCTTGCAGATTTCACGTGTTCACGCCAAAAGGGCGTTTAATTTCGGGAGGCAGTGTCGAGCGGCAGTTTTCTCCAGATGTCCACATCTCGCTCGCTCGCACTGCCCTTCGCTCTCCCTCTCCAACTCTCCCGCAACTCTACGCTCCTTTCTGGAGCCATTAAGCGAAGCTTCATGTAATCAGTTCCTATTTACAAGTGTCCAAATAAACACACGCACGTCGCGTAATAACCCGAAGTTTTTCCACCGTGTTTTTCGTAACCACTTCTGCGCGGTTTTCACCCGTTTGTTCCTGGGACTCATCATCTTCTACAACGAAGCCACCCTCGCCCCAACATTTGGTCCTTCGAGCCGGATATTTCCAGAAGTTACAGAAGTACCAGCGTTCACCAGCAGCTTCGGTGGCTTGAACCGCTCCAGATAAGTTATACTTATTACTATTATTTTCCGGTCATACAGCCAGTTGTTCGAACCCCATTTCGTTCAACTTGTTGTATGAGTTCATGTCTAAATCGAAAAGCGATTAAATCCGACGCAACGGCATTTAATATATATTTCAATTTCTTTTGTTTGCGAGCGGCAATTTTTCCATTTTTTCCCCTCCCGAAAATTCGTACACTCGAAATTATTACATTGCCGTTCACACATTTCCAAATCCTAAGTGCCAAATTTTTTTCCAACATTGTGCACATACAAAACAAATAATTAACAGTTCCACACGCCCATTTTTATATTTTATTTAAAAAAATATATATTCGTGTTCTATGAATTCCATTTATTTTCCAAGTGTGTGTAGAAATATATAATCCAGCCACAGTGAACGTTTCAAATTCAAAGTGATCCGCCGAAATTGGCAGCTTTCGTTTTTTACTGTGTTTTCCTGCTGCGTGCATATATTTTTACACAAATATTCCAAAATACAGTCCACTCCGAAAACTATTCAAATACAGTCCACTTCAACTACTATTTCGAATACATCCTAATACCACAAATATAAAACATCAAAAACTTGCAATTATATCGTGTAGTTATATACAAGACATACATACTTGTACATACTAACTCGAAGTCTCCACAATTCCCGCAATCGGTGCCCTCGCTCTATCCAGCTGTTCGCTGCGTACATACGTGCATACAAAACGTACCTCCACATATTCCGAAACGCACCGTGGTTTTAGGGTATCCAAAAAATAACGAATATTATTCTTTCGAAATATACTAGAGAAAAATACCATACAATTTCTATTCAAACTAGTACAGAAATATTCGATCCGATTCCATCCGTACAGTGTGACCGTACTTTTGTTAAAATATTAATTATTTATTTAATTAATTAGTGATTTTTTGGCGACCTGTGTTACTATTGAATACGTTTTTAGCGGACTCGAGGTCAGTTTATTTAACGTTGAGTTATTTTTATTTCTATAACTCAACGGTCTAGCATTTCAACACACTGCACTCGGTGAGGAGTGAACCTCGGACTTTCTGGGATCTGCAGATTTCGGTAGGGCGTCACCGCTACCTCATCAGCCAGAGAAGAGGATGTGAGCTGAGCGTCGAAACTTCTATTTATATCACATCTAGGAATCTGTAATTAAGTATTACATACTTCTAGGTTGTAACATACTTCAAAGCTTCGTCGCTTAAACTTCTAATGTGTGTGAAAGCTATAGTCGTTTTTTGTCTGTTTGGAAACAATCTGTTTCTGATTGTTGAGTGCAGTGTGTTGAAATGCTAGACCGTTGAGTTATAGAAATAAAAATAACTCAACGTTAAATAAACTGACCTCGAGTCCGCTAAAAACGTATTCAATAGTAACACAGGTCGCCAAAAAATCACTAACTAACAAAAAGGGAGACACACCCGATAACAATCGCATAATGCAAATGCATAAGAAATGCGTACGTTCGAATTTAACAAATTCACGTCTGAAATTGGGAAACAGATTGTTTCCAAACAGACAAAAAACGACTATAGCTTTCACACACATTAGAAGTTTAAGTGACGAAGCTTTGAAGTATGTTACAACCTAGAAGTATGTAATACTTAATTACACATTCCTAGATGTGATATAAATAGAAGTTTCGACGCTCAGCTCACATCCTCTTCTCTGGCTGATGAGGTAGCGGTGACGCCCTACCGAAATCTGCAGTTCCCAGAAAGTCCGAGGTTCACTCCTCACCGAGTGCAGTGTGTTGAAATGCTAGACCGTTGAGTTATAGAAATAAAAATAACTCAACGTTAAATAAACTGACCTCGAGTCCGCTAAAAACGTATTCAATAGTAACACAGGTCGCCAAAAAATCACTAACTAACAAAAAGGGAAACACACCCGATAACAATCGCATAATGCAAATGCATAAGAAATGCGTACGTTCGAATTTAACAAATTCACGTCTGAAATTGGGAAACAGATTGTTTCCAAACAGACAAAAAACGACTATAGCTTTCACACACATTAGAAGTTTAAGTGACGAAGCTTTGAAGTATGTTACAACCTAGAAGTATGTAATACTTAATTACACATTCCTAGATGTGATATAAATAGAAGTTTCGACGCTCAGCTCACATCCTCTTCTCTGGCTGATGAGGTAGCGGTGACGCCCTACCGAAATCTGCAGATCCCAGAAAGCCCGAGGTTCACTCCTCACCGAGTGCAGTGTGTTGAAATGCTAGACCGTTGAGTTATAGAAATAAAAATAACTCAACGTTAAATAAACTGACCTCGAGTCCGCTAAAAACGTATTCAATTTAATTAATATATTTTTTAACTTATTCCGAAAAATTAAAAATCATTACAAATTCCACAACAAATTCGAGTGTGGCCGTATATCCTTACGACTTTCGATTGGTTCCTAAAATTCCAATTCGCTTCTGAAAATTTTTTAATTTTTTTGCATTCATTTTTTGTGTAATCAATTACAATTTAAATTTGATTCAAAATGGCAACCGCAGCTTTAAACCAATTTATTGCCACAGCTGATCGTCTGAGCCATTTCCAGGCCAGCGTCAACAGTCCAGATAGTTTGGTTCCATCCGTATCCGCCTGCAAGGTCCGTCGCGACCAAGTCCAAGTTTTATGGCGTAAGGTGGAGGAGGCATACGACGTATGCTTAAAATGCATTGTGGCGGCAGGCGAAAGTGCCGCAGACTCAAAGTCCGACCTCAAATTGAAATACTTTCAAACGTATGATCCTCGAACAAATCGAACAGGGCTCCTTCCAATCATCTCAACCTTCAGCATCTTCTCCCCAAAATCAAATTTCGTTTGGCTGTCAGCTTCCTCCGATCAATACGGAGATTTTCTCAGGCGATTATCTTTTCTGGCCGACTTTCCGGGACCTTTTCACGGCGATCTACATAGACAATCCGAGTCTTACGCCTGTTGAAAAGCTGTACCATTTAAATGCCAAAAACAGTGGCGAAGCTCATGCTATAGTTTCCAAGTCCCCACTCACCAATAATGGACAAATCTAACTGAGCGTTTCGAAAACAAGCAATTTCAGGTGAACAGCCACCTAAAAACATTGTTCAATGTGCAATCCATAGCACAAGAGTCTGGAGATGCATTAAAATTGAGAATTGGGACCCTATATTAGTCTACGTTTGCTCTACAAAGCTTCCGAAGCTTACGCTCTCATCATGGGAGCAATCCTTGCGTAATAATGTTGAAATTCCTACTTTGCTAGAGTTAAATTTCTTCGAACACTAGAGGTGGTCGATAGTATCCGGTCTGATAATTCACTCCAAGTTCACTCTAAAGACACAAATCGAATGTCAGAATTGCCAAGAATAAATTCTTTTACCACGAGGGTACTTCCAATACCCAAAGGCTGCGATCTGTGTTTCAAAGAAAAACACCCCGTGCGTATATGTCCACGCTTTTTTCCAAATGCGGGTAAATGATCTTGCAGCCTACATCCAAGATAAGCAGTTATGCTCCAACTGCTTTGCAAGCAGCCATAAATTGCAGGATTGCACAAGCGCTCACAGTTGTTTTACTTGCCTTGCATCCAAGCAACAATTCTACAATTTCGATTCCATCCAATTCTCCAAGGCCAGTGTCCGCCTCAATCCCGCACCGAATTTCATCCTTCTCAGCGCGTGTTTCTAACGTGGATGGGACTAATAGAATTGCCAACCCAGATTCGAGTATAAAGGTCCTTCCAACCAAGAGTCATTCCAGCTATTGGGTTCCATATCCCGCCTTGGATGGCAGACGTTCCCGAGGTATTAAATCCTACCAATGCCGAGTCTGCCAAAAAATCCATCCGCTACGGAAATGCCATCGTTTTCTACAGCTTAGCGCCCAAAAAAGGATCCAGGTACAAGTACATACACATAAGTACTGCTCGAATTGCTTGGCCCACGATCATTCCGAGGACTCCTGCCGCAGGGATGACCGCTGCCACAAGTGTGGAAAGGACCACCACACTCTTCTACTCTTGGACGATTGCACCCGCTATCCTGCGGAAACTTCTCCTGATGTTTTGCTACGGTGGTCCTCGCAAGGGGGGCGAAATTGGTCCAATCGAGCCAGACTTCTAAGTATCTGGACTTTTCCTCTCCTGGATTTTCACCAGCAGCTACGGTGGCAAATGTTGCGGCGGGGGTGGCTTGATTGTAGAAGATGATGAGTCTCAGGAACAAACGGGTGAAAACCGCGCAGAAGTGGTAACGAAAAACACGGTGGAAAAACTTCGGGTTATTACGTGCGTGTGTTTATTTGGACACTTGTAAATAGGAACTGATTACATGAAGCTTAGCTTAGCGGCTCCAGAGCGGAGCGTAGAGTTGCGGGAGAGTTGGAGAGGAAGAGCGAAGGGCAGTGCGAGCGAGCGAGATGTGGACATCTGGAGAAAACTGCCGCTCGACACTGCCTCCCGAAATTAAACGCCCTTTTGGCGTGACCACACGAATTAAAATTTGACTACAATAGCAACATGAATTAATTAAAAAACAAGAGAGAACGCTATAGTCGGGTGCCCCGACTATCAGATACCCGATACTCAGGTAAAGGGAGTGCGAGGGAGATGGAGATAGAAACTTTGATCACGCATAACTTTTTAACGAATGGTCCGATTTGAAAATTTTCTTCTACATTTCGAAACAAACTTGCGCTGCGTAGGAACTCCAAGAATTCTCATGCTTAATACCAATCCTCTAGCTTTTATAGTTTCCGAGATCTCAGCGTTCATACAGACAGACGGACAGACTGACGGACAGACAGACATGGCTATATCGACTCGGCTAGTGACCCTGATCAAGAATATATATACTTTATAGGGTCGGAAATGCTTCCTTCTAGCTGTTACATACTTTTGCACGAATACAATATACCCTTTTACTCTACGAGTAACGGGTATAAATATTTCATATTTCAAAAAATTAAATTTTTAAATTTTTCTCCCTATTGTTCCTATGGGAGCTATAGGATATAGACGTACGATCAGCACGCGCGTTTACCCTGATAAATACGATTTGGAAAGATTCTTGTCAATAGCTCTTACACTGAGCGAAATATCTTCATTTTATAAAAGCTATATCCGATTAATCCTATGGGAGCTATATTCTTATAGCGAATGTGGGCGTTAGAGTGGGCGCTAGAGTGGTCGTTAGAGTTAGCGTGGCACCTACGCATAAAAAACTTGCGCTGAATAGAAAGCAAAGGAATCTAAAACTAAAACCCCAACGCTCTAACTCTTATAACTTCCAAGATCACAGTGCTTTTCAAAAAAAGTCCAATTATGATGGTAAAAAATTAGACAATTCCTTCAGGTTTTAAATGCATGGCCCATACACAACGCTTTTATGAGAATCGAGGAGGAGAGCACCTGTACCATCAAAAAAAGTTCATGGTAAAAAATTTTGAGAATCGAGGAGGACAGCGCTGTACTATCAAAATATTAAACTTTGTGTAATAATATATAAAACTAAAAAAATAAATAAAATTTTGTGTAGTTATATACAAAAAATTAAACTTTGTGTAATAATATATAAAAACAAGAAAGGAAGCTAGCTTCGGCAAGCCGAAGCTTATATACCCTTGCAGATCATTCTATTAATTTACAAAACGCAAAAATGTTAAATTTCCTATTATTTCACATTAATTTTTTGATCGTTCCTATGGCAGCTATATGATGTAGTAGTTCGATATTGATAAAATTAAAATCGAAATTCGAAAACATTAGAAAAGAGTCACATCCCAGAGTAGAAGAGAATACAATAAAAACCAACGAAGCAATAATTGATTTCCTATTATATTCCCATTAATTATTTTATCGTTCCTATGGCAGCTATATGATATAGTCGTCCGATTTTGATAAAAATTTATTCGAAATTCAGAATTATATACAAAATGGTATTTCCAAAAGTAGGAGGTGATATGTTCAAAAACACCCAAGATATAATTTTTTTTACATTTTTTTCCCGACTATTTCTATGGGAGCTATATGATATAGTTGTCCGATCCGGCTCGTTCCGACTTATATACTACCTGCAATAGATATAAGACTTTTGGGAAAGTTTAAGCCCGATAGCTTTAAAACTGAGAGACTAGTTTGCGTAGAAACAGACGGACAGACGGACAGACGGACGGACAGACGGACAGACGGACAGACGGACATGGCTAGATCGACTCGTCTAGTGATGCTGATCAAGAATATATATACTTTATGGGGTCGGAAACGTCTCCTTCACTGCGTTGCAAACTTCTGACTGAAATCATAATACCCTCTGCAAGGGTATAACGAGGACGGAAGCTAACTTCGGCAAGCCTGATCAAGGGATGCACAAAAAAAATAAGATTTGGAAAGATTCATGTCAATAGCTTTTACACTGTGCGAAATGTCTTGAATTTTGGAAGTTATTTCCGATTGTCCCTATGGGAGCTATAGGATATAGACGTCCGATCGGGTCGATTTTCAAACTTGATCTGCGTACACATGTTTTAGGATGACTGTGAAAGTTTTAAGTCGCTAGCTTTTAAACTGAGCTCGCAAACGGTATTGAAACAGACGGACAGCCGGACAGACGGTCTGACGGACAGACGTACAGACGGACATGGCTAGATCGACTCGGCTAGTGATCCTGATCAAGAATATATATACTTTATATGGTCGGAAACGCTTCCTCCTAGCTGTTACATACTTTTGCACGAATACAATATACCCTTTTAGTCTACGAGTAACGGGTATAAAGATTTCCTATATGTAACCAATTTAATTATTAAACGGCAGCTTTAGTATATAGTTGTCTGATTGGCAAGAACTATTACCCTGAGCAAGATATACATAAATAAATTAGTGTCAGTAGCTTTAATACTGCAAAAATGTCATATAACAAAAGAGAACGCTATAGTCGGGTTGGTGTCCCGACTAGCTAAAGGGAGTGCGAGGGAGATGGATATATAACATTTTTTAATGAATGGTCCGATTTGAAAAATGTCTTCGATAGGTATATTTATACACAACAAAATTGCATTTATACTTCTCGCAAATTTTTGAAGGTGTGGGCGCCAGACATATTTTAAAATCGTTAGTTGGCGATTATGGGCGTTAGAGGGGGCGTGGAAGCTAGAAGAAAGCGTTTCCGACCCCATAAAGAATATATATTCTTGATCAGGATCACTAGCCGAGTCGATCTAGCCATGTCCGTCTGTCCGTCTGTCTGTCTGGATGAACGCTGAGATCTCGAAAACTATAAAAGCTAGAAGATTGGCATTTTGCATGCCGATCCTACGCAGCGCAAGTTTGTTTTAAAAAGGTGCCACGGCCCCTCTAACGCCCACAATCGCTTATATCCG
Source organism: Drosophila lutescens (assembly GCA_037075285.1). Classification (NCBI taxonomy): domain Eukaryota; kingdom Metazoa; phylum Arthropoda; class Insecta; order Diptera; family Drosophilidae; genus Drosophila; species Drosophila lutescens. The sequence continues at coordinate 65,201 of JBAMCF010000365.1, forward strand.
ATTTTACAAATTTAAATATTTCGAAAAAGTAAAAATGCAGTTTTATTCTGTTTATCAATACCTATCAAAATGTCATGAAACTATGCAAATCTAATTTATTTATGTATATCTTGCTCAGGGTAATAGTTCTTGCCAATCAGACAACTAAATACTAAAGCTGCCGTTTAATAATTAAATTGGTTACATATAGGAAATCTTTATACCCGTTACTCGTAGAGTAAAAGGGTATATTGTATTCGTGCAAAAGTATGTAACAGGGAGAAGGAAGCGTTTCCGACCCCATAAAGTATATATATTCTTGATCAGGATCACTAGCCGAGTCGATCTAGCCATGTCCGTCTGTTCGCCTGTCTGTCTGGATGAACGCTGAGATCTCGAAAACTATAAAAGCTAGAGGATTGGCATTTTGCATGCAGATTCTAGGAGTTCCTACGCAGCGCAAGTTTGTTTTAAAAAAGTGCCACGCCCCCTCTTAACGCCCACAATCGCCCATATACGATTTTAAAAATTTAAATATTTCGGAAAAGTAAAAATGCAGTTTTATTGTGTTTATCAATACCTATCGAAATGTAGAAGAAATTTTTCAAATCGGACCATTCGTTATAAAGTTATGCGTGATCAAAGTTTCTATCTCCATCTCCCTCGCACTCCCTTTACCTGAGTCACGGGTATCTGATAGTCGGGGCACCCGACTATATCGTTCTCTCTTGTTTTTTTATAGAAATGTCAAAAAATATTTCAACATAGTTCGATTTATCTTAAACAAATTTTTAGTGTTATTGTTTTTTGTTTGTGTATGTGTTTTTTGTAAATTGCTGCAATTTAGAGCGTCTTTGATTGCAGGTTATGTTCCTTTTAGGGACACTTTTCCTAAAAATACATTGAAGCCTTGAAAGTCAACGATTTTAGTTCATCAAACTTTGGGGCTGTCCATATATTACGTAATCACCAAATGATTACTGTAGTGCAAAACAAATATTTTTTGTTTGAAGAATTGAAAGATATTAAGCTATCCCACAACGTTGCATACCAAATATTAAAATAACTCAAACGAGTCTCAAGTGCTGCGTGAATTTCCAAATCAGAACTTAATTCTAAAATGATTTTTAAAAAATTTGCCTGTCATGTTTCACATGGAATGAGCCGTTGGTAAATAATTTACTTGAATTTACGGCTTCGCCAAGTCACCCGGAAGCAGAGCGAAGCCATCCAACACATCACGACAGATCTAGCTACGAGGAAACGTCATGGGAGTTAAGCCAAAGGGTGAGGCTAGGGCGGAACGTTGGTTTACACTAGGCGTAGAAGCGAAGTGAAGCGCTCGGCATCTGAGTGAAACACTAGTGGGACCATCCGGGACAGAGCATGGGATCTCCTGGCAAGTCCAAGGCGCTCCAAGTAGTCGGCGAATCCACGCATCGGAGACGAGCAACGCCAAGCGTCTTCAAGCAGCTTCAAGGATCGTCGAGGGAACTACAGGGAGCTACAGAGCCGAGTCATCAAAGCGACCATGAGTCGTCGACGAGCACGAGAGCCAAATCAAGGCCAGCCCAGCCTGCAAGATCTCTGTACTATTACATCCGTAATAAAACCCACTAAGAACCCGTGAATTCTATGCTTTCTTACTGATCTACTAGGCGGTCACGTTTACGAATACAAACACAAAAACTTTAAGCAGAATGGGAAAGAAGTGGATTTACCGCCTTAAGACAGAGGTCTTCGTCTACGCCTCAGAGAGGTTAATCATCGCCCTAGAATGCAAATCTGACGACAAGAGAGAAGGGCATTGTCAGAATACTATTCTGAGACCGAGAACGCCCGAAACTTGCCGGTATCTGGATCGAGCTGGAGGCACCTTACCCCGAGAAAGCAAGCCCAAGCATCACGCTGACAACCGCCGAAGGAGAAGACCTAGTGGCAAGTCTGAGCGTCGACAATACGCAAAAGGAAAGTCAAAAGAGAGAGCCAAGCCAGGAGAGGAAAACCACTGCACCGATACCGACACCCAGCCAGCCAGACTATGTTGAGAAACCATTCGAGTTCCTAAAACAAGTGGAATGGTCCGCCAACACATACGGCTTGGACTTGGATATGATTTCCAGGGCTTTGCCAGAATTGCTCAAAGGGAGGGCACTAAAATGGTTCATCTCCAATAACAAGCAGTGGAGAACTTGGGCGGAGTTTATTGAGAATTTTCACACCTACTTCCTGCCAAGAGATTTCTTTACGAAACTGATGGATCAGGTCAAGCAACGAAAGCAGGGCTACGGCGAGTCGTGCAAGGATTATATGATCGACATGCAGACGCTGATGAGACTGCTTGGGTATTCTACAAAAGAAACACTCAGCATCATAAAAGAAAACTGAACGCCGATTCTTAGAATTTTCCTCAGCGCCTACAATGCATCTGACTTGGACACGCTGATGATCTTAGCCGATGAATACAAGGAACTGGAGAAGGAGCGGGAAGCCTTTGCTCGGGAGAACGAGTTCACTAGGACAAAATCGACACCCCCCCGCGCAAGCTATGTGCAGGAGGTGCGAGGACATCGGCGACCAGGAACCTCGAGGAAACCATCAGCGGACACCACCACAACAGTTCCATCGGCTACAGCCAACCAACATCCCGGATAACGGCCAATGGACACCACCACAGCAAGGCCAACGGCATCAGGCAACCGACGCAGCGTATGAATGCCAATGGACACCACACCAGAGGCAACAGAGACAGCCAACCCAAACCGTGTGGAGACCACCAAACACCACTTAGAGACCACGGGAGAGTACCCACATCACAGACCCCCAAGAGCGGGTCCATGTGGCGGGTCCGGACACTGGGAACGCGGATGTCAAAACCACCGTTTGTTGTTCTGCTGGGTGTGCGGCAAAGTGGGCGTACAGTGCTGCCAACCAGCGGGAAATGGCCAGCGATCTCAGCCGCAGAGAGGCGGGCGAGGATCGCAAAAAGCTACCTCTCCAAACTAACTGGCAAGCTGATTGAGGAGGAGCAGCAGTTGTCCGCTGCGGTAACGATTGGTGGAGGCACGTATAAAGCCACAATCGACACCTGGGCAACAGCGAGCTTCATAAGAGAGGAACTGGCGGACAACCTGGCTGCCCTCGGAAAGATCACGAGGACAAGACGGCAAGTTAGGTTGGCAGATGTGAGATGGGGCGGAATTAGTGCACAGCTTGAGGTAGAAATCGCATTCGGAAACAAGCTATTGACCATGAGCCTGCTGATACTACCAGGGGTAGTGGATTCGTTGGTGTTAGGATGGAATTTCCTCACGCAAGTCGGAACCGAAATAAAGTGTGCCGGATACGAGATCACAATACCGGCCGAAACCGGCACAATGGGTGGCTCGAGTAAAAGCTATCGGTGGCAGTCGTTCAACACACAAGCGAGGATAACGGCACAGCGAAATTCCTGGAGGAACAGCTAGCCGACTTCAACACCATGACGGGAACGTCGAACATGGCCGAGCATCTGATCACGATGAAAGACGGCAAGCCAATCAAGCAACGATACTACCCCAAGAATCCAAAAGTTCAAGGGGAGATCAATGCGAAGGCTCTAAGCTACAACAACGGGACTTACGCTTCAGATGAACTTCAAATGTCGGTTTTGGAACTGAAGCGTTCAAATTTTGAACAAACCACTCCAGGATTGTTGGAGCAACAGGCATCGAACCATACTTCGAAAAGTATCTGCGTAAACACATCCCAATTACCTAATGGTATAAAATTAATGCTAGCAACTATAACAAAAACAATGGGAGCAATATAGCAAATGCAAATGCAAGGCAATACGAGTTGCCATCATTTGCTGCGACTTTTATCCAAGCAACAACAGTACACCTCGAAACCCAAAGCGGCTACCTAAACTTAGCCTTTGTTTACTGCCCACTGCGCTTCTCTATTACCGAAGCAGAATTCGCAAACTTCTTTGATGTTTTGAGGTGACCGCTTTATAGCAGCTGGTGACTAGGCTGGGTTGTGTCGTGAAGATATAAGGCATCTTAAAGAGCTGTTAGTATCTATTGACAGCACACTACAGAAGTTTTGGTCACTGGCCACAATGCCATCTCTAATGAAAATTCTGTCACCTGAGCAAAAGTTATGTGAAGAACACTAGCGGAAGACTACTCAGGTTTTGCCATCCGGTCGATTTAAAGTAAGGCTGCCGTTTAAATCTGATCTAAATAAGTTAGGAAGCTCCTGTGAAATGTCAAACCGGCGGATTTGGCCGCTTGAAAGAAGGTTGTCTCGAGACCCTTAAATTAAGAAAATGTATTAAGAATTCATGGAAGAATACATTTCCTTTGGTCATTTGTCTCCTACAGAAAAAATTCCTTCTGCTCCACATTAGGTTATCTAACACCAATGTGTTCTGAGACCTCAAAGTAGGTCATCCAAGTTACGTGTCATTTTCGATGCGTCTTGTAAATTGTCAACTCAGATCTCTCTAAATGATATTGTAATGGTTGGGCCGACAATCCAAGATGAGTTGTACTCAACGTTTCTTCGCTTCCGGCTGCATAGGTGCGCCCTGACCGCCGATGTAAAGATAATGTATCGCGAAGTGATGGTAAACGAAGCGGTTAGGCAGTTTCTACTTATAGTGTGGAGAAAAGACCCCTCTGAGCCCTTAAGGTGCTCAGCCCTATTTCTGGCTATTCGGTCTTTAAAAAGGTTAAGTGTTCATTTCCTAGACCTGCTGAAGTTATTGGATCCGACTTTTATGTCGATGACATGTTGACTGGTGCTGCACGCGTAGAGGAGTTAAGGACTTTTAAGTCTGAAGTGTCTCAGGTTCTTCAAACTGCAGGTTTTGAATTGAAAAAGTGGTTTTCAAACTCACCTGACGTCACCGCATCTAAGAGCACAGTTAAATTCATACCCATCTCGGACTCAGAGTCTACTAAGGCGTTAGGAATATCGTGGGTGCCTAACGAAGATGCATTTAAATTCCAAAAGGACAATGCTGTCATGGTTCTCCGAGCGACAAAACGGAACATAATATCGGTGGCAACGAAGCTTGACCCCCTGGGCTTATTAAGTCCTATTGTAATTAGAGGAAAGATCCTGTTGCCAGAACTGTGGCTCAATGAGTTAGATTGGGATGAGTTGATTCCGATGCATTTGGAACAGAATTCCCATTGAATGCCTTTGCGGACGCATCCTTAGCAAAACTGCAGAAGGTTATAAATTATTTTTGTTGACTTCAAAGTCAAAAGTGGCGCCGCTCAAGACTAAGACGCTCCTAAGACTTGAGTTATATGCCGCTCACCTTCTCGCAGATCTTTGTCACAGATTCAATCCCCTATTAATTGTACCTATCAATCGAATTGTGTATTGGTCGGGTTCTGAAGTTACGGTTCATTGGATCTCATCCATTTTCGTTGTCCACATTCATGTTAAATAGAGTTGCGGAAATTTAAGAGTGGTCAGGTGAAGCTACATGAACCCAGCAGATATCGTTTCAAAAGGTTGTGACGAAGAAGAAATCCTACAGTCGATAAGGTGTACTGGACAAGCGTATTTAAAGGAGGAAGAAGAAAACTGGCCCCAACATGCACACTATGACCTAGATGAAGAAGTCCTACAACAAGAATCGAGCCATGTCCGGCATCCGCACCATTCCGATTTTCATGTTGGTCCACGAGCATTTGCGAGTCTTCTAAGATAGCGTGCTTGTATCGTAAACGCTCAGGAGGTCTGCAGTCAGACAGTTCGATCATGCAAACGCTGCTTTAAGTGCAAGCCTCGACTGATTTTTTTTGTCCCCAAGTCGCCCACTTCGAAAATGGGACGAACTTCGTCGGAGCCAGTCGTCACATCCAGATCGAAGAGGAAGCCGCGAGCTCTGCACATGGGCGGACTATGGGAGGCAGGTATCAAAACTGCGAGGAACCTTCTTCTACGAGCGGTGGGCGACAGTGCTCCCGGAATCGAGGCGGTGATGAACTCCCGCCCGCTCGGAGAGATCAACCACTTCCCAAGCGACGGAGAGGCACTAACTCCCAGGCACCTGCTGACAGGCAGCTTTCTAGCTTTTATAGTTTCCAAGTTCTCAGCGTTCATACGGACGGACAGACAGACATGGCTAAATCGACTTGGCTAGTGATCCTGATCAAGAATATATGTACTTTATAGGGTCGGAAACGCTTCCTTCAACCTGTTGCATACTTTTGTACGAATACAAAATACCCATTTCTCTAGAGTAACTAATATGTATAAATTTCGTCAATGCCTATTGATTGGCTTAATAAAAGTTTGCCGCGCCCACTCTAAGGCGTACCAATACCTTGCAATACAATTTTTAAATTAGCGCGGGGGTGGCGCCACCTAGCAATAGGCATTGGAACCGTTAGCCTGCGCCAAGAGAGAGCGAATACAAATGGACTTGTTTGTGCCTACGCGAATGTAAACACACAGACGGGTCTACCGAGAAACAGTGATAATTCGCACTGTCGGCGCTTTGGAGTTACGAGGCCTCTTCCCAAAGGTCAGAAAGTAAGTCCGCGGAGTTATCAGATGGGTTGATAACTGATTTATTGTGAAGTTGTTACATGCTTTTATACTAATTGGAGATGCGGAAGTTAAGTGTAAGGAATAGTGGAATGGGTTGTATTCTGGAGAAGGTCAGTATGTTTTGATTATGGTAGCGGTTAGCGTAGTTGGATCGGCTGACACTGCAGAATGTGCTGACCGCTTGGCGGGTCTTGACTCTGTACCCTCAATTAAGGCGTGATGTCGGTTAGCAGCTAACAAATCAATGAATGCGAGGTATGTCTGTTGCGGCTCAAGCTTCTGAGTAACGTCCTTCTACTCTTCTGCTGGCTGCTCCAATGGTTTTAGTTTCATCAACAATTCAGACGTCTTGTAGTTTATTTAGTAGTTTAGTTGATGAGTTAATTTGTTTGATTGTCGTAGCCTCGCGTGGTTAATAGGCCGCACACAGGATTACTTGTCGGCTCCTTATGTAGCATTGTATGTTGCCGTTGCTGGCAGACTCGACAGTTGGCTGATGATTTACAGAATTCGACCTTATGAGCCGTAGACAAGCAATTTGTGCATCCTCCTACTTGAATAAAAACTTGGCGCCGCGTTTTAGGATCCATTTCTTGAAAACGAATACATGCCCTTATGTAATGTGTCTCTAGGTGGCAAATCTTGCAGCTCTCTTCGTTGTTGACTGATGGATTACGGACTGTTGCTTTATGTTGTGCGTTTATCGTCTCAAGCATGCAAGCGCGGCGCTCAATAAACGTCAGTACACTCTTTAAGACTGGAATTTCAGTTGGAGCATCGGCTGAATTTTCCAGTGCGGCTAAGGTATCGTGGTCTAGTTTTCTCCTGATGAGAAGACCAAGGATTGGATCCCATGATTTCGTGCTGATATCGAGGTTTTTGAGTGTGCTTAAAGTCTTCTGCACTGTATCGTGTAGTGCTCGAAGCTGGTGTGCAGTCCCGTTGATGGGCATGTGATCCACTACTTTTCCTATTGCTGCAAACACTAATATTTTGGCGTTTTGGTACGTCATTTTTAGTCTTTCTCAGGTGTCCTCATATCCAGCTTGTGAGAAGGCTGTATCCGTCAAAAAGTTCCTTGCTTCACCGCAAAGAGATCTCTGAAGAATGTGTAGCTTCTGGCTGGCTGAGTATGGCTTCCTATGGACTAATTCTACAAATAAGTCGTGGAATCGGGGCCAATCTAGATATTCGTCATTAAATTCAAGAATCTTGATTGGTGGGAGCGATAAATTTAGGCTCATTTGAGCTTCGTTTTCTCGAAGTAAAGTCATTTCATATTCTTCGTATAATGTGCTGAATAGACCTATTTCTGCTTCGGCGGCGGCCACTGCTCCAGGTATACTGTCGATTTCATCATGGGCCTCTCTCAATATTTCCCATTGGAGCTCCAGATGTCGTTGTAGCGCTAAGGTGATTGATCCTGTGGAGCTATATGAAGCTGTGTATCCTGTGAAACTGGATGAGCTGGGTATCCTGTGAAGCTGGATAAGCTGTCTATCCTGTGAAGCTGGATGAGCTATGCTGTCCTGTAAAGCTGGGTAAGCTGTCTATCCTGTGAAGCTGGATAAGCTGTGCTGTCCTGTGAAGCTGGATAAGCCGGGGTCCCAAATTGGATGGTCGATCCTGTGAAGCTGGATAAGCTGTCTATCCTGTGAAGCTGGATGAGCTATGCTGTCCCGTAAAGCTGGGTAAGCTGTCTATCCTGTGTGGTCGATCCTGTGAAGCTGGATAAAGCTGCGTATCCTGTGGAGCTGGATAAGCTGTCTATCCTGTGAAGCTGGATGAGCTGTGCTGTCCTGTGAAGCTGGATAAGCCGGGGTCCCAAATTGGATGATCGATCCTGTGAAGCTGGATAAGCTGTCTATCCTGTGTGGTCGATCCTGTGAAGCTGGATAAAGCTGCGTATCCTGTGGAGCTGGATAAGCTGTCTATCCTGTGAAGCTGGATGAGCTGTGCTGTCCTGTGAAGCTGGATAAGCCGGGGTCCCAAATTGGATGATCGATCCTGTGAAGCTGGATAAGCTGCGTATCCTGTGGAGCTGGATGAGCTGAGTATCCTGTGAAGCTGGATAAGTTGTCTATCCTGTGAAGTTGGATGAGCTATGCTGTCCCGTAAAGCTGGGTAAGCTGTCTATCCTGTGAAGCTGGATAAGCTGTCTATCCTGTGTGGTCGATCCTGTGAAGCTGGATAAAGCTGCGTATCCTGTGGAGCTGGATGAGCTGGGTATCCTGTGAAGCTGGATAAGCTGTCTATCCTATAAAGCTGTATGAGCTGTGCTGTCCTGTGAAGCTGGATAAGCCGGGGTCCCAAATTGGGTGGTCGATCCTGTGAAGCTAGATAAGCTGCGTATCCTGTGGAGCTGGATGAGCTGGGTATCCTGTGAAGCTGGATGAGCTATGCTGTCCTGTGAAGCTGGATAAGCTGTCTATCCTAGGTTCAGCCTTGGAGTTGAAGGGGGTTGCTGGGTGTGATCCTTTGTTGGTAAAGGATCACGTCGGGGACACCAATGGTTGTGCCTAAGCGAATGTAAACACACAGACGGGTCTACCGAAAAACAGTGATAATTCGCACTGTCGGCACGAAGACGCTTTGGAGTTACGAGGCCTCTTCCCGGAGGTCAGAAAGTAAGACCGCGGAGTTATAAGATGGGTTGATAACTGATTTATTGTGAAGTTGTTACATGCTTTTATACTAATTGGAGATAAGGAAGTTAAGTGTAAAGAATAGTGGAATGGGTTGTATTCTGGAGTAGGTCAGTATGTTTTGATTATGGTAGCGGTTGGCGTAGTTGGATCGGCTGACACTACAGAATGTGCTGACCGCTTGGCGGGTCTTGACTCTGTAGAATATGCAGATCAGTACTTATTACCAGCCGTGGGTGCAACTGGGCACCTGGTACTGTTACAAATTTGGATACTGCTTGATTTGTTGGAGCTGGTCATGTTTAGCAACATTGTGTATGAACAGGACTTTTTGAACTATTTTAGCTGTTTGACTGATTACCATTATGTTTATGTAAAATCTAAGTTATTTATTTCAAAGTTGTTTAGCTGAGTAACGGGTATCTAATAGGCACTCGACTACAGCGTTATCTCTTGTTTTTATATTTAGTTGTGGGCTCAGATAAGACAGCAAAGAAATGACATTCATGACCAAGAATTTGGCCACTAGGGATGTTGAAAATACATTGAAATATCGATATATCGATGATATTTAAAAAAAAAAGTATTATTATAGCGATATTTTTTTGGGCCGAAATATCGAGTATCGATACTATTTGTAAATGATACTTTGATCCTTTCTAATTGTTAGTCACTTTAAAGCCATAGCTTGCCTTATTACTCCTGATGCGATGCCCGCAGCCTCACCGCCGCGTTCAACCACCTCGACACCGGCTCCGTCGCTCGCTTCCCTCCTCCAACGGCACAGTGTGAACGTCCAGCCGACGGCCATGGTCATCCTGGAGACCGGGCTGAAGACCTTCGACACGACCGCCCTCATCGACCCGTGTACCCCGAATACGCATCCCTGGCATCGAGCCGAACGTCCGCACCCCAATCCGAGCGCTCTCCGACACGGTGGTCGACAAGTATCTCCCGTTGGCCGATAAGCGTTTTTACCTGCCGGCAACGATTTCCTTGACCTTGGGTGCGGATGTCTACTCAAAGTTCAACCAACCAGAATTCCATCTGGTCGACAAGGGACTACCAATGGCCCAGAAGACGGCGTTCGAGTGGATCCATTCCGGCGCCTGCAATCAATCGTTGACGACAGGCTCTCGGAGATAGCTTTATAGCAGAAGGAGACTACAACGCCAAGCACACGCACTGGGGACTTAGGCTCGTGACCCCCAAAGAAAGGCAACTGGCAGCCCCACATATTGGCCAGCTGACCCCAGAAAACTTTCGGACTTAATTGACTTCGATGTGACCAAGAACATCCCAAGAAATTTAGTAAGCGCCAAATCGCTTTCGCCCTTATCATCGAATCACTCGCCACTTTTTAATAACTCTCCTCTCCCAAAGTAATGGAGCACCCCTTCAGGCTGATCTCGCATAGAACTAACTGGCTAAAGTAAAAAAAGTACGTAAGTTCCCGCATTGAGAATCACATCGACTTCTGTGCTGATGCTCAAAAATGATTATTGAACTTCCAAACTGCGCAGTGGATGTTATATGGAAACTAATTAACGGGATCTGTGGTTATATTGATACCGAAGCCTGGGAAAGACCACACATCGTACAGGCCAAAAAGCTTACTTTCGTGCCTGTCTAAATTACTATAAAAATGCCTTTAAAAGAACCAAACTTAATCCCGGCACATCAATTCGGGTTACGAAAAAGCCACGGAACCATCGAGCAAGTCAATCGGATAACATCCGAAATTCGTGCAGCCTTCGAACTTCGGGAGTATTGTAGTGCGAAATTCCTCAGGCATTCGACCGTGTGTGGCCTTAAAGCCCTTATGCATAAAATCATAACACTACTGCCAGAAAGCACCCATAAGTTACATAGTGTAAACATATAACGTTTACCCTTAATAGACAATCGTGCCCCCAACTAACTTTGAATAGTACGCAAATCCCCCAAGCCAGCGTCCACCTCGACAGACGCCTAACCTAGCGCAGGCACATTGAATGCAAGAAAGTATATTTCAGACATAAAGCTAGTAGCCTACACGGGATTATAAATTCTCGATCACCCCTGTGCCTGGACTTTAAAATTCTTCTTTACAACTCCACCCTTAAGCCCATTTGGGCTTACGGCTCCCAGCTTTGGGGATCGCGAGCAACAAAAACGTTGACATAATACGGCGCTCACAATCAAGAATCCTGCGAACAATCACTGGGGCACCATGGTATGTTCGGAACGAAAACATCCACAGGGATCTGGGCATACCAATGGTTAAGGATGAAATATCAAAGCAGAAAGCGGCCAACCATAACAAACTTACACTGCACCCAAATAATCTCGCAAGGAACCTAACACGGATTTCGAACAGAACTCGTCTGCATCGAAACGATCTGCCAGCACAGCAATAAATATTGGGGCCCATTAGTCTACATGACTGTAAGTTAAGTTATATTCCTAAGATTTGATATACTTATTGTTAGTCTCATTAAAGAGAAGATTCAATAAATAAAGAATATATAAAAAAAATAGGAGCCGAATCATTTTTCGAATCATTAGCTGTTGGACAAATTAGTCAAGGTCCTACCTTTCCAACTTTTGCTGAAAACTCTTCTAGGCTGGGTTGTATCGGGAAGATATAAGGCATCTTCCCCTACAGAAGTTGAAAAAGTTTCAGTTGTAGTGAAGAGCTGTAAGAGCTATTGACACTACAGAAGTTTTGATCACTGGAAGAAATGCCACCAAAATTCTGTCACCTGAGCAAAAGTTATGTGAAGATCACTACCGGAAGACTACTCAGGTTTTGCCATGAGGTCGCTTTAAAGAAGGTTGTCTCGAGACCCTTAAATTAAGAAAATGTATTAAGAATTCATGGAAGAATACTTTTTCTTTGGTCATTTGTCTCCTACAGAAAAAATTCCATCTGCTTCACATTATGTTATCCCACACCAATGTGGTCTGAGACCCCAAAGTACGTCATCCAAGTTACGTGTCGTTTTCGATGCGTCTTTTAAATCGTGAACTTAAATCTCTCTAATTGATATTTTGATGGTCGGGCCGACAATCCAAGATGAGTTGTACTCAACGTTACTTCGCTTCCGGCTGCATAGGTTCGCCCTGACCACCGATGTAAAGATAATGTATCGCCAAGTGATGGTAAATGAAACGGATAGGCAGTTTCAACTTATAGTGTGGAGAAAAGACCCCTCTGAGTCCTTGAGAGGCTCAGACCGTAACATATGGTACTGGACCAGCCCCATTTTTGACTATTCGGTCTTTAAAAAGGTTAAGTAAGTCTGCCAAAATTTCATTTCCTAGAGCTGCTGAAGTTATTGGATCCGACTTTTATGTCGATGACATGTTGACTGGCGCTGCATGCGTAGAGGAGTTAAAGACTTTTAAGTATGAAGTGTCTCAGGTTTTGAATTGACAAAGTGGTTTTAAAACTCACCTGACGTCACCGCATCTAAGAGCACAGTTAAATTCATACCCATCTAGGACTCAGAGTCTACTAAGGCGTTAGGAATATCGTGGGTGCCTAACGAAGATGCTATAAGTTCCAAAATGACAATGCTGTCATGGGTCTCCGAGCGACAAAATGGAACATAATATCGGTGACATCGAAGCTTGACCCCGTCGGCTTATTTAGTCCCATTGTAATTAGAGCAAAGATCCTGTTGCAGGAACTGTAGCTCAATAAGTTAAATTGGTATGAGTCGATTCCGATGCATTTGGAAACAGAATGGAATATGATTAAAATTACACTGTCTTAATTAGAAAAAAGATCTATTCTTAGGTTTGTGCATACCGATCCGATGTTATCGTTCCTATTACACGCCTTTGCCGACGCATCCTTAGCAAAACTGCAGAAGGTTATAAAATATCATTGTTGACTTCAAAGTCAAAAGTAGCGCCGCTCAAGACTAAGACCTAAGACCTCAGTTATGTGCCGCTCACCTTCTCGCAGATCTTTGTCACAGAATCAAGCCCCTATTATTTGCACCAATCAAACGAATTGTGTATTGGTCGGGTTCTGAACTCATCCATTTTTGTTATCCACATTCGTGTCGAATAGAGTTGCGGAGATTCAAAGGTGGTCAGGTGAAGCTACATGGCGGCATGTCCAAACGAAACAGAACCCAGCAGGTATCGTTACAAAAGGTTGAGACGCCGACGAAATCCTACAGTCGATATGGTTTACTGGACAAGCGTATTTAAAGGAGGGAGAAGAAAACTGGCCCCAAATGCACACTTGGACCTAGATGAAGAAGTCCTACTACAAGAATCGATGTCCGGCATCTGCACCATTCCGTTTTTCATGTTGGTCCACGAGCACTTGCCAGTCTCCTGCGATAGCGTATTTGTATCGTAAACGCTCAGGAGGTCTGTAGTCAGAAAGTTCGATCATGCAAACGCTGCTTTAAGTGCAAGCCTCGACTGATAACACAAATTATGGGAATTTTACACGTAGTTCGTCTCCGTGCTCTCTGCCCATTTGCTATATGCCTGTCTGTACAGCACTGAACATTCGTGGTTGACATCTGTATAAGTCCTACATTTTTTGTTTTTGTTTGTTTTACGTATAAGCTCATCTAGAAGTGGTTTCAGATTTAACCACAGATTTCTTTTTATTGGATATTCAAAGGTTCGTTGGGCGCCGAGGATGTCCCCAAGTCGCCCATTGCGAAAACGGGACGAACTTCGTCGGAGCCAGTCGTCACATACAGATCGAAGAGGAATCCGACGCGATACGCGAATTTGCGTTCACACCGCCTCGGGCTCCGCACATGGGCGGACTATGGGAGGCAGGTGTCAAAACTGCGAGGAACCTTCTCTTACGAGCGGTGGGCGACAGTGCTCCTCGGAATCGAGGCGGTGATGAAGTCCCGCCTGCTCGGAGAGATCAGCCACTTCCCAAGCGACGGAGAGGCGCTGACTCCCAGGCACCTGCTGACAGCAGGCTTTCTAGCTTTTATTGTTTCGAAGATCTCAGCGTTCATACGGACGGACAGACGGACATGGCTCGATCGACTTGGCTAGTGATCCTGATCAAGAATATATGTACGCTTTAATATATGGAAACGCTTCCTTCAACCTGTTACATACTTTTACTCTAGAGTAACTGATATGTATTTGTTTCGTCAATACCCATCGATTGGCTTAATAAAAGTTTTCCACGCCCACCCTAACGCGTACCAATACCTTGCAACAGATGGCGCAATACAATATTAAAATTAGCGACGCGATGGCGCCACCTAGCGAAAGGCATTGGAACCGTTATCCTGCGCCATGAGAGAGGGGATACAAATGGATTATTTGAACTATTTTTCCTTTTTGACTCCCTCTGGTCACTCTGATTACCATTATTTTGATGAAAAATCTAAGTTATTTATATCAAAGTTGTTTAGCTGAGCAACGGGTATATACGGGACTATAGCTTTCTCTCTTGTTTTTATATTTAATTGTGGGGTCAGATAAGACAGTAAAGAAATGACATTCTTGAGCAAGAAGTTGGCCAATGGCTACCCAATGAGCTGAAGAACTCGCGGTTTTGCCAAACTTTTGGTGAAATCAAATAAGAATGACTTTATTACAAGTAATCAAATTTAATTTCGGTCCTCAGCCATTTAACGCCTAAGTCGCGGATGTCTCATATAAAGTAAAAAGGGGGCAATTTTTAGGTACATATGTTTGTCAATTTTATTTTAGGCAAAGCCTCCCTTGCATTTATTTTTTCCTCAAAAATCATCAAGCAATACCAAAATATAATTGTGTAAGTAATTTGCACGGGGGAGCTCATCGATGTGTGTGTGCAGACCGCTGTTTTACAGTGAACGTGAGCGGCAGAGGATGAGCAAAACCTTTCCCTAGGACGCTGTTGACCGGTGTTTTAGACCATTAGTTTGTTCGCCATTATTGCTTAGAATCCTTTGAAGATTACGTTCCCACATCACATTTTCGACGATTTTTTACCACCCCCTGTAATCAATTAAAAAAAAAAAACAAAAAATGCCACAGGCGTAATCATTTTGTTGCCTAAACAATGGTGCTATTTTTTCGAACCGTTAGTAGATCTGGAGGCATATTAATTTGGAAATTGGTTAAGGAAGTAGGGTGTATCGAATAGTTATGGTACAAGTGGACAAAAATAGAAAAGGATCTACGCCCTAGCAGGGCACCCAACTTTAAAGATTATCAGGTGCAATGCAGTTCTTTATTTTATTTTCAAACTACATGTTCTTTATTTAAATTACGATAACCCAAGACATGTAATTTATTCCTCAAAGTTTGGTGCAGCACTTTTAGTTTTCGAATAATCTCTCACAGGCGAGTAAAACTGAAAAGAGAAAAAGGTTGCACAATTAATTATATTACTTTATAAAAGCTATATAGATCTATAAAACGACAGTAAAAGGGAATACGCCCACAACCCAAACCCTTAGAGCAAGAGCAGCCAAATTTTACTCTAGCAACGGATATGAGGATATGATCAGCATCAACAGCCTAGTCCATCAAGCCATGTCCGTCTGTCGGTTTTTACGTTCTATTCTTTTTAAGCCTAAAGGAAGTTCATTCCATAAGGCTCAGATGACACATTCAATTTTTAGCGTCAATTTATTGTGACAATTTTTCATTTGTGTGAGTTTAAAGAAGTGCAAGCGAGTCAGGATTAATATGATATCGCGCATTTATTATTGGTGTTAGTAGTAGAGCAGCCAAAAATATTTGATTCTTTCTCGCGCTCGTTTGACG
Organism: Drosophila lutescens; assembly: GCA_037075285.1. NCBI lineage: Eukaryota > Metazoa > Arthropoda > Insecta > Diptera > Drosophilidae > Drosophila > Drosophila lutescens. Next base: position 81,124 of record JBAMCF010000365.1, read on the forward strand.
TTAAAAATTGAATGTGTTATCTGAGCCTAAGCGAATGCCTGGAACAATAATGTGTATTTCTGTGCATGATAATTTATTTAATTAAAAAGTAAAGCTTTCGATATATTTGAAAATTTGTAATACCCTTGCAAAGGTATTATGATTTCAGTCAGAAGTTTGCAACGCAGTGAAGGAGACGTTTCCGACCCCATAAAGTATATATATTCTTGATCAGCATCAGTACACGAATCGATCTAGCCATGTCCGTTTCTACGCAAACTAGTCTCTCAGTTTTTAAGCTATCGGGATGAAACTTTCCCAAAAGTCTTCTAAATATTGCATATAGCATATAAGTCGGAACTGGCCGGATCGGACAACTATATCTTATAGCTCCCATAGGAAAGATCGGAAAAAAACGTTAAAAAATTCTAGCTTCGGTGTTTTTTGAAGTATTACTCTATTATTCTCTAGTATTCTACTCTTGGGAATATTAGTTTTTAAATATTTATGAATTTCGAATTAAATATTTAAAAAATCGGATCACTATATCACATAGCTGCCTTAGGAACGGTCGAAAAGTGAAATGGAAATTAATAGGAGCAAAATTATATCTTAGTTGATTTTTATTACATTCTCTTCTTTTCTGGGATATAGCTTTTCTTTAACATTTCAAAGTTTCGAATTAAATTTCACAAAATTAGGACGTCTACATTTTATAGCTGCCATAGAAAGGATCAACAAATTAATGTCAAAATAATACGAAAGCAGCTAAAATTTTGATTGTTGTAACATATACTCAAGTAAATCTAAATTTAATGTTTTTGTAAGTTAATAGGAATGATCTGCAAGGGTATATAAGCTTCGGCCAGCCGAAGCTAGCTTCCTATCTTGTTTTTTGTTGTATTACCAAGCAAACATGTACCTAAAATGTACCAAATCATGTTAGCTTTTAATATAATTCGAATTAATTTTTAAAAAATTAGCCAAAAGTGTTTTTTTTTTTCAGCCAAAAAAATTCATTTTTATATTCGTTGCTCGTAGAGGGCGAAAAGTATGTAAAGCAGGCCATCCACAGTCGAATTTTTTCGACGAACATTTTTGCGAACACAGGCAAGATAGAATCGTTTCTATCTTTGTCGAACAAAACTCCGAACAAATTTATATGAAATTTGAGCGCGAACACTACCACTAACGATGAACACACGAACATGTTCGCCGAACAAATTCGACTGTGGATGGCCTGCTTAACAGGTAGAAGGAAGCGTTTCCGACCCTATAAAGTTTATACATTCTTGATCAGAATCACTGACCGAGTCAATCTAGCCATGTCGGACATGGCTGTCTGTCCGTGTGAACGCTGAGATCTCAGAAACTAGCTCTTAAGTTAGAGAGTTGGTGTTTTGGATTTAGGTTCCTTAGCCTCATATTCAGAGCAAGTTTATCATGACCATGTGACACGCCCACTCTAGGCTTCGTCGGAGCCAGTCGTCACATACAGATCGAAGAGGAATCCGACGCGATACGCGAATTTGCGTTCACACCGCCTCGGGCTCCGCACATGGGCGGACTATGGGAGGCAGGTGTCAAAACTGCGAGGAACCTTCTCTTACGAGCGGTGGGCGACAGTGCTCCTCGGAATCGAGGCGGTGATGAAGTCCCGCCTGCTCGGAGAGATCAGCCACTTCCCAAGCGACGGAGAGGCGCTGACTCCCAGGCACCTGCTGACAGCAGGCTTTCTAGCTTTTATTGTTTCGAAGATCTCAGCGTTCATACGGACGGACAGACGGACATGGCTCGATCGACTTGGCTAGTGATCCTGATCAAGAATATATGTACGCTTTAATATATGGAAACGCTTCCTTCAACCTGTTACATACTTTTACTCTAGAGTAACTGATATGTATTTGTTTCGTCAATACCCATCGATTGGCTTAATAAAAGTTTTCCACGCCCACCCTAACGCGTACCAATACCTTGCAACAGATGGCGCAATACAATATTAAAATTAGCGACGCGATGGCGCCACCTAGCGAAAGGCATTGGAACCGTTATCCTGCGCCAAGAGAGAGGGGATACAAATGGATTATTTGAACTATTTTTCCTTTTTGACTCCCTCTGGTCACTCTGATTACCATTATTTTGATGAAAAATCTAAGTTATTTATATCAAAGTTGTTTAGCTGAGCAACGGGTATATACGGGACTATAGCTTTCTCTCTTGTTTTTATATTTAATTGTGGGGTCAGATAAGACAGTAAAGAAATGACATTCTTGAGCAAGAAGTTGGCCAATGGCTACCCAATGAGCTGAAGAACTCGCGGTTTTGCCAAACTTTTGGTGAAATCAAATAAGAATGACTTTATTACAAGTAATCAAATTTAATTTCGGTCCTCAGCTAGGAAGCTAGCTTCCTATCTTGTTTTTTGTTGTATTACCAAGCAAACATGTACCTAAAATGTACCAAATCATGTTAGCTTTTAATATAATTCGAATTAATTTTTAAAAAATTAGCCAAAAGTGTTTTTTTTTTCAGCCAAAAAAATTCATTTTTATATTCGTTGCTCGTAGAGGGCGAAAAGTATGTAACAGGTAGAAGGAAGCGTTTCCGACCCTATAAAGTTTATACATTCTTGATCAGAATCACTGACCGAGTCAATCTAGCCATGTCGGACATGGCTGTCTGTCCGTGTGAACGCTGAGATCTCAGAAACTAGCTCTTAAGTTAGAGAGTTGGTGTTTTGGATTTAGGTTCCTTAGCCTCATATTCAGAGCAAGTTTATCATGACCATGTGACACGCCCACTCTAACGCCTACATTTCCGCTTTGATTGGTCAGTGGTACCAATACTTTTCGATTGATTGCGCAATACAATTTTAAAATTGTAGCGGCGATGGCGCCATCTAGCTTAAGGCTTTGGATCCGCTGACAGAAATGCTGCTGGTGCTGGAAAAAGCTGCCAGCTCTAAAAGATGTTCTAGATAGAACTGACACCTGAAAATATGCCCTTAAATAAAAATAAAGTTCACCCTATCTACAAGCTTCAATATCTATTGCACCGCAGAATCACGGTTGAGGAACCTCACAAACGGAATGGGCCAGTCCAATGTACGAATTGTCAAGAATATGATCATACGAGAAAATACTGCAAACTTCGCGCAGTAGCCAACTACAGAGGTTGCCGTATTTATAACCACCCGCTAAAATCTTCCATACACACCATCAAGAACGACCATCATGTTTTTCTTTTTGTGTGACTCACACTAAAATAGAGATTCTATATTATAATTTTGAAGATTAACTGTCACTTTTGCGTTCGCCAATAAAAGTTACAGTCAAAGAACAACGGACTATTATTTTTAAGTTGTATTTGTCTCCCAGGGACTCGAATTTTATCAACGACTTCATCCCTTGTTAAAAAGCTCAGGAAAGTGATTTAGATACTTTTGAAACACTGTCAAAGTATAAAATCAAGTCTACGGCATCCAGATGAATATGAAATACGCGTAATAAACTTTAAAGCCGATGCGCACTGCTTTAAATTTTTTTTTTACTTTTTCTGTCTTTTATGGTTTAAAAGTACAAAAAGGTAGTAATGAAGGTCTGAGAGAATTGCTTTAAAAATTGCATATAAAACAAGAGAGAACGCTATAGTCGAATACCGCGACTATCAGATAACCGTTACTCAGCTAAAGGAAGTGTGAGGGCAGCAAAGCGACGGCTTGAGTTCCATTATTTGCTCCAAACTTTTTTAACGAACAGTCCGACTTTAAAAATTTCTTCTACAGTTTGATAGGTATTGCAACATACCTTTATATTTGGGCGCCAGACACCTTTCAAAATCGTTAAAGCGTTAGAGGGGGCGTGGCACTCCGATGAAACAAACTTGCGTATGAAACCCAATTATATGTGTGGTTAATCCTAACTTTCTAGCTTTTTAGTTTCTGAGATCTCAGCGTTCATACAGACAGACAAACAAACGGACATAGTATGTACATTGTACATATACGAATGAATGTACCTTATATTGTTTTTCTTTGTACTCTTGCCATGGTTCGGGATTTGATGTGCGGTTCCAGGTGACATCCGGGTTCGGAGGCAAGTCGAGCCATATAGTAAACGGCACCAATAGCTCCTGCTCCAACACACACGTAAAGTGGAATCAACTGTAAAAATAACGGTTACGTAACAACATAAAAACGTAACTTTGACATATGTGTGTATTTAACTTACAGCAGGAGATTTTTTTTAGGCTTTGTAGTCCAAGTCCTTGCATTTTTCTTGATTAGTCTAACAATTTTTAATGTTATTTTTCGAAAGAAATAGATACTTGAATAAAATTACCTAACTTTCCTTGACGAAAATCAGTGTGGTTAAATATATTATAAATAAAAATGATGGAAGTCTTAAAAAAATACTAAATGCTTTAGAACGTTTTGAGTTTATGTTTGATAGTCTAAAAAAGTGCATGTATTTCTACCCTAGACACACATTTTCCAGTAAAACGCCTTCTATTTTTTTACAGCTGTGAAACTCATCATCGTATACCCTCTTCCCACAGAGATCTATTCACCATATGTTCATCGCAACTATCCCAGTTATACCTAAAACACCGATTCCCACAGAGCAAATCCACATCCGCCATCTGTTAACAGCTGAATTGAAGAGCAGTTGCTAATCCAAATATAATCGAAGTGAAACCTAAACTCTAAAATACAGTCTAAAATTTCGTTCTCCTAATTTAAAACACAAAATGTTGGCCTATTTCACCTTCTTGAGCCTATAGCAGCTATGGGATATAAACGTCCGATCGGAACGCGTTTTTACACTAATCCAGGTATCCGTGAAAAAAAAAATTTTTCTTCAATTTTTACAAGCTATATTCAATTATTCCTATCGGAGCTGTAGTATAAAGACGTCCGACCGGGGCGCGCTTTTCCTGATCAAAAATATATATACTTTATGGGTTCGGAAACGAGTCCTTCACTGCGTTACAAACTTCTTAACACAATTATTCTGCAAGGATTTAAAAATGTCATTTCTACTTTCAATATTTTTGAGATTTTAAATTATTTAATGGAGAAAATCATTCCGACATATGTTAATCGAATTAGAGCCTAGAGAAAAGCAAATTTATGCAAGTCGCAAAATTTAATTTCGTGATTTGTTTGCCGGAATGTTTGATAATTGTGGAAATAGACTGATGCCAGAATTGATCGAGTTACTGTCCTTATAGGGACGGGTCTATTAAAAAAGGAATACCCTAACAGTATAAATTTAAAGTGCTCTAAAATGGGTTTGTATTGCTTTATTTCAAAACATTTTAAATTATTTTAAAATGCATACAAAATGTCCAGTTTTTCCAGGTCACAACCACAAACATCAACCCTCCATATAAGAAACTTAATATATACGACTTTGGGAAAACCCGCTAGTTTAGCGATTATATTGGTCGCGTTCAGCAGAACATAATAATCACTGAATACTGATGGATTTCTAACGATAGTTCTGCTGAACGCACATGATCATTGATCATGATGCAAGAATTTTGCATCAGTGATCAGATTGCGTAAAAATAGTACGCTACCTTTTCTTGATACATAATACATTGGAATTCTTTATAGTTGTTCAGCCATTTTTGATTTTCATGTATCCACGATAGCTGTGAGCAGTGCTGCAGTTACGGAAGCAAATAAAATATTTTAAACTGCGCGCGCATTGTTTGATACAATTATTTTTACTTTCACGTTATCGAAATGTATCATAAGCATTCAGCAGAACGAAATTGATCACCGATTACTGATCCATCAGTGATCAGTGACCATGTTGTTCTGCTGAATTGAAAATCAAGAAAGAACGCTACAGTCATGTCCTTGTCATGGTATTGGGGTACTTTGACTATTGTCTAATATCAAACAAAAGCACCTCCTAAGGAGGTAAAAACGTACAAAGGTTTGATATCAACTTTGGTGATGAAAAAGAATTTATCTTTTCTATAGCCTAGTACTCAGTACGACGAAAACTGCTAGCTAACCATAGGAGTAAGCGAGAGGCAAATAGGTAGCTAACGCCTTTAGCCGCGACTTTTTTTCACCGCTGTACTTAGATGAGCTAAGGAAATGGTAAGGAAACATCAAAAAAATACCAGATTTAGCGGATGAATTCCGATGATCGACTTTAGCCGCGGCCCAAAGAATAGAAATTTTGATCTTTGGCTGTGTTTGTGCAGAAGCGGTGTGCCAATAACAAATTATAAATGAAAGAAAAACACCAAAAACCACTAATAAACACCTGCAGAGATTTCCATGCCAACAGCAAATTTAAAGCTTGCGAGTCGGCCTCAACAATTTGAAATATTTTAAAATTGGCGCCAGTTGATGCTTCAAGGTTTGTCAACAAACCGAGCTGATTGAGAGTAAGACCATGCTACATGCATTGGTGGATAAGCTCCGAAAACTTCGGCCACACTAAAAATTAATATTTTTCGACTAGTAAAACTCTTAGCCGAACTGAGTACTAGGCTTAAACAAAAATACACTATCTATTGCAAACATGGTATAAAACAATTTTACTCTCTCAATCTCCAGCTTTAAAAATGGGGTTGCAGAGCAACAGATACAAATGTATCAAACTTGCACCATCAATAGAAAAAACGTTGCTCATAATGTTAAATTGAAAAATTGTGGGCATGGCACATGTGCATAACAAACTTGCGCTGAATGAGAATTGTCAAATATCAAAACACTGAAATAAAATCAAAGTTGGGGTAGCCTCTTCCCATCCGTGTGAAACGGCTGGAAATTTTGACTAATATGAAACTCGTGTTTCCAAAGAAGACATCCACCATATGATGGACGTTGATGCACTACGAGCAGTACAAACAAGTGGCCCAACGATACCAAGCACGTGCTTGTTACGCGCGGGACCCTTATCAATTAGGGAAAAATGCGAGTTCGCGAGGAAAATACATGAAAACAAATACTACAAATATACAACTAAGATTGAAGCAAATGAGATAAAATTTTAGTTTTTAATACGGGGATAGATGTTGAAGTGCAAATTAAATGATAAAGATTGTTATAATTTTTACATAGAACAAGAAAGGGCTCATGCAGAGTAAAATTTGATGTACATCGAGGCAAATTAAGAGGGTAATAATTTCGTGTTAGTCTAACGGGAACATTAAAAGTTAAACAGTTTACCAGTTCTACAGAAGCAATATCACCTCTTATAAGATTATGCATACTATAGTACCAAGCATTATTCTACGGTTTTCAAGTGTGGTAAATTAAGCAATAATCTACTCTGGTAGGAAGGAAGCCTACGTTTGATCCCAGTTCAAACTACGAAGGGCAAAAAAGAAATTTTTTTGCACCGACTCAATACGGTCGATGTGCACTTGATATTGTGGACTCCAAACTGAACCAAACCATCCGATAACAGCTGACTGAAGACCAGTTGCTTATCTCAATATAAGGTCGTTAAATTTCGTTTTCCTAATCTTATTGTAGAATAATAAAATAATAAACATACGAAAATAGCTTTCAAGATATATCTGAGCTTTCATACTAAATCCAACGACAAGAGGCACGGCCAAATTGCCCACGATGGAGGGCCTAGCCACCCAAAATCTCACTTCCGTTTTCACTACGCCTCCGTCTAGCCAATATTAATGGCAAAACGAAACAAACCAACGTGTGCTGTTATGGGTATTACAGTAAAAAAAGAACTTCATAGGGGTACATGGCACAATTTACATAATTAGTTGTAAAGCCTAGGGCACTCAGTTCGGCTAAGAGTTGCACTAGTCGATAAATATTATTTTAAGAGCTGACCCGTTTTGCATGGCATGGCCCATTAAAACTGCTGTGAACACAAGTAATCAACTGGCGCCAATTTTAATACATTTCAAAAAATGTTGAGCCGACCTGGGTCGCTTTAAATTTGCTGTTGGCATGGCGATATGTATTGCCGCAACTCCTACAGGTACTTCCATTATTTTTGGGCTTCCCATTTATATTATTTTTTGGCACACCGCCTCTGCACAAACACAGCCAAAGATCAAATTTTCTATTCTTTAAGCCTAGTACTCAGTACGACGAAAACTGCTAGCTAAGCATAGGAGTGTTGAGAGGCAAATAGGTAGCTAACGCCTTAGTCGGGACTTTTCCCACCTCATCACCAGTTGAGCTAAGGAAATAGTAAGGAAATTCCAAAAACTACCAGATTTAGCGGATGAATTCCGGATGAACGCCTTTAGCCGCGGCGCAAAGAAAAGAAATTTGATCTTGGCTGTGTTTGTGCAGAAGCGGTGTGCCAATAACACATTATAAATGGAAGGAAACCCCGAAAACCAATGGAAAAGTGCCTGTAGGATTTCCAGGCAATACATATCGCCATGCCAATACGAATTAACTCTTATACCCAAGTCGGCTCAACATTTTGTAATATTTTAAAATGGGCGCCAGTTGATGTTTGCTGTTTGTCAACAAACCCAGTACGACTATGCCAAGCATGCATTGCGGATGAACTACAAAAACTTCGGCCACACTAAAAGATTACATTTTTCGACTAGTAAAACTCTTAAATGAATTAGTACTAGGCTTAGGTCAGTGGCTAAAGGCATTCATCGGAATTCATCCGCTAAATCTGAATTTTTTGGCATTTCCCTGTCACTTTTTAGCTATCTAAGTACCGGAAAGAAAAAGCCTCGGCTAAAGGCGTTAGCTGCAAACATTGATGTTTTCGTTCGCAGAACAGGTAAAAAATTTTGGCACGCACATAGAAACCTGTTTGCGAATGCTTTTACGCCAAGAACAAACTATAAATATATTAATTATGAATTGAAACGTTTTAAAAATTTGCTTCTGCCATCGGTTCGATTTATTCTTGTAGTAAACGTTCCAATTTTCCCAATCAAGAGGAAGAATTCAGAGTTGCGAATTTGAATAGCATACTAACTGGGGTATTTTCGGAACGGCAAAACCTTACGGAACATCCGTTCAACGGATAGTGGATAGTGGATGGACTCTCTGTGGGAAGACGCTACTAATGTTTTCAATATATTTTTGATTACTTTAATGGTCGATTCGTCAAATGTACTACCTGCGATAGAAAGAAGACTTTTGGGAAAGTTCACCGCGAGAAGCTTAAAACGATCGATCATTTTGCAAAACGGACGTAGTGACATGCCTGATGGAATCGGCTATTGT
>JBAMCF010000366.1:0-56516 GCA_037075285.1 Drosophila lutescens
CGGTGAGCAAGCGGAAACGCGGGCCCAAGGAGACAGGCCCTACGCCATCCAAAGCAGCACAGAAGCCCAACAAGAGGGCGAAAATCAGTGATGTAGTCAACCGACACCTGATCGTGGCACTCATTGACAGGAACGACGAAAATGGGAAGATGACGGAGGCGCGCTATAAGATCGTCCATGCGCGACTGATCGAGTCTCTCTTTGCACGGATGGATAAATCACCCATAGCCCCCATGCCGACATTCGATGGTGCAGGGTGGTTGAACGGCGTAAAAATCCTGAAGTGCAACGACGATCCGACCAGGAAGTGGCTGACGCAAACGGTCTGCCAACTGGAGGCGCTGTGGGAGGGCGCCAGGCTAGAGGTTGTGGACAGGGAATTAATCCCATCCATACCAAAGGCGAAAGTGCTCTTCCCTGTCGCAATCCAAGGGGATCGGGCGCTGAAGCTGCTTCAACGGCAGAATCCAGACGTCCCAACGGCGAATTGGAAGATTCTGCACATGGCCAGCCCTCTACCCAACGAGGGGGGCCAAAGTGTGGTTCTCCAAATCAACAAGGAGGCGGAGGATCTGCTGTACCCAAGATTCGGGAAGATGGCGTGGGGCATGGGTAGCGTCTACCTGCGCCTCAAGAAGCGACACCCCGACGACAAAGGCGCACACATCCTGCAGGCAGGCGAGGTGGAGAAGGACCTAGGTCTGGAAGCCATCGTGGATGCCTCCCAGGAACTCGCTCTGGACGACTCGGAAGACGAAGAGGACGGTGACCTGACTGTAATAGCCAACCCGTCGAGCGGAGATGAGCCAGCCACCCATGACGTTGAGGGTGCTGCAGCTCAATCTTCATAAAAGCAGACTCGCATCGGCGGAGCTCCTGATTGCCCTAGAGCAAGGGCCCGTCGACATAGCGTTGGTTCAAGAGCCATGGATTGCCTATCCATGCTAACCTTATGCCTCATTACAGCTCTGACGACTTGACTGCGGTGATGCTAGAAAGCGAGGAGCAGCGCCTCTTTGTAGCCTCCTGCTACATGGCACACGACAGATCGGCGCCACCAGTCGAGCTGAGCAGCTTGGTGGAGCTAGGCTCGAAGGATGACCAACTCCTCATTGGTGCAGATGCCAATGCACACCACAGCGTGTGGGGAAGCTCAGACATCAACACATCAGACACTTTATTCTATCTACTAATCTATATATAGCAAACGTGGGGGAGGAGCACACCTTCGTAGGTCCCACCTCGTCAAACGTGCTAGATATAACACTTGTAAAGGGACAAGGTACTTTGGTCTCCGAATGGAGGGTCCTAAAAACACCATCTTTCTCGGACCATAGGAATATTCAGTTCAGATATGATTTTAAAAGCACTCCAAAGGTAGCTGTCTATAGAAACACGAACTGGGAAAAGTTTACAAGGACAGTGACCTCGAAACTCGCGACCAGCCCAGGCATAGTAAAATCCGAGAGAGACATAGAAAGGTCCCTAGAGGAATTACTGGATGCGTATCACGCATCATGCCCGACTTCAAGAACAAGGAAGAAGACCAGGCCACCATGGCGGAATCGGGAACTTACACTCCAAAGACATAACCTCCGAGAAATCTTCAAAATCGCCAAAAAGGCAGACGATGAGATCATTAACGCGGAATACAAAATCCTACTGAGGGATTACAATAAGGAAACACGCAGGGCGCAGAGAAGCTCGTGGAGAAACTTCTGTTCCAGCATCGAGAATGTCCCGGAAACAGCTAGACTCCGGAAGCTGCATTCAAAGCAACCTACCATACAGAGTCAGCTAAAACGCGACGACGGACAGTGGACTGAGGGCAGTGAAGAGGCCCTAACAGCACTTATGCAATCGCACTTCCCAAGATGCACGGACTCCTTTGCGTAGACTCCTTTGCGGGCTACAAGGCACCAGGACTAGTAGCAACCGTTGAGAGAGCCCTACACATTAAGGAATATGCGCTTGGAGTATACGTAGATATATCCGGAGCATTCAACAAATGTCAATACGGATGCTATAATGGGTCGCCTAGAAGCAACCAACACGCACCCCGCAATAAGCCTCTGGATAAGAAACCTGCTTAGCTGCAGGCGGGTACCTTCAGAGTGGGGCACCGCTTCCATGGTAAAGGGGGCACACAGAGGCACACCACAAGGTGGGGTCCTCTCGCCTCTCCTATGGAATTTGGTGGTCGACGATCTAATCAAGAGATTATGCGGACGACATAGGCATAATTATTACGGGAGTTTGTCCATCGACCCTCAGCTCTATAATGGATTCAACACTCAGGGAGATATGTGAGTGGGCGGAAAAGGTGGGACTCAGTATCAATGCGGACAAAACGGACCTCATTCTCTTTACTAAGAGATACAAGGTACCAAAATGGACCCCCCCCCCCCCCCCCCCCCCGAAAATCGGCGTAACCAGGCTGACCCCAAAAACACAGGTCAAGTACCTAGGCACAGTACTGGACTGCAAGCTGGCATGGAGTCCCAATGTAGTGGAAAGGGTGAAAAAGGCCACCATTGCGCTATATGCATCCAAGAAGATGCTTAGCAGCACATGGGGCCTGTCACCTGCTCTGAGGCACTGGATCTACATCTCGGTGGTGCGTCCGACTCTGCTGTATGGAGCCTTAGTGTGGTGGCAAGCCACTGAAAAGACGACGTACACCGAGCTTATGGAGAGAATTTAGCGGCAGGCACTGGTCTGCATAACGGGGGCGCTGAAGTCAACCCCAACTAAAGCTCTAGAAACGATCCTCGGAGTCGACCCCATAGACATCCACGCACAACTGACGGCAGGAAAGGCAGCACAACGTCTAGTTGCATCAGGTAACATGACGGCGCAAAGCTTCGGGCACAGTTCAATCGCCCGAAGCATAATCAACAAAGCGGACCATATGACCCCCAGAACGTGCCCGGAGGTTAAAACAACCTCGTTCATGGGCCCAGATGACTGGAAAACGGTCAATATATACACGGACGGCTCCAAGATGGAAGGAGGAGTAGGAGCGGGCTTATACTGTACGGACCTTGAAATAAGGCTGTCCTTTAAGCTACCCAACGACTGCAGCATATTCCAGGCGGAAGTCTTCGCCATAAGGAAAGCTGCTAAAGTGGCTCAAAATATAAATCGACCACACGATGTGGTCAACTTGTTCGTGGACAGCCAAGCGGCGATAAGATCCATGCAGTCGTCAACAGTCAGTTCCAAAAATGTGATGGCGAGCAGGGAGGCATTAGACAACCTTAGCACGACAATGTCAGTGCGGATCTATTGGGTTCCCAGTCACCAGGGCATCGATGGCAACGAGACAGCTGTCGTCCTTGCAAAGGAGGGCGTAGAGCTGCCGAACGACAGAACGAAGAAAGTGCCTGTATCCCTCCGAACGCTCCAAAGCTCCAACTAAGGGCCATATTGGCCTATGCGTGGCCCCGTGAGGGCCGTCCGGGTTAACCTAACCTAACCTTATGTTTATAGCCGTTTTGGCATTAAAACCCTTTTCTTTAAGCCCATCTATTATTTCAATGGCTGGAACTGTTGATTCAATTCCTTTGATAACTACTTGTAGGCCTTTGCTACTTTTGAGTTGGTAGGTATAGTAATTGGTTTTTCCCTGATCTAGGTATTTAGCCACTGATCGATAATCTTGTTCGTCGTTTACCTGAATTTTGGTTTCATTTATGTTACCACTTTTTATAGAAGTGACATAGAACTTGTTAGCTCCAATTAGGTCAGTTATTATACCCGTTACTCGTAGAGTAAAAGGGTATATTGTATTCGTGCAAAAGTATGTAACAGGGAGAAGGAAGCGTTTCCGACCCTATAAAGTATATACATTCTTCATCAGGGTCACTGTCCGTCTGTCCGTCTGTCTGTCTGTATGAACGCTGAGATCTCGGAAACTACAAAAGCTAGAAGGTTGAGATTTCACACACATATTCTTGGGCTTCCTACGCAGCGCAAGTTTGTTTCATCGAGGTGCCACGCCCCCCCTAACGCCCACAATCGCCATAATCGATTTTCAAATGTGTCTGGAGGCCACATTTTTAAAAATTTTTAAAAATATATAAATGCAATTTTATAGTGCTTATTAATACCTATTGAAATGTAGAAGATCAAATCGGACCATTCATTAAAAAGTTATACGCAGTCAAAATTATTTATATATCTATCTCCCTCGCACTCCCTTTAGCTGAGTTACGATAGTCGGGACACCAACCCGAGTACAACGTTCGCACTCCCTTTAGCTGAGTGACGGATAGTCAGAACACCAACCCGACTATAGCGTTCTCTCTTGTTTTTTTGACTAGCTCAGCACAATTTCCGTGACGAACATATATGGGTGGTGGCCTTGGTTTCTTAGCCGTGGTTGTTTGAGTGGCAGCGTTATCTTCGTTTGTGTCACTAAGAATCGAAAATCTGTTATTGGTCAGCGGATTTTTCGGGACAGTGATAGTATTTGATTTTAATACTTTTGAGGCGTTGGTTTTTATAGAAGATTGCGGGCTTAATTTTCTTTTTATTTGCACATAGCGATCGATTCCAGTTTGTATTAACGTTCCGTTAGCATTTTTTGTAATTTTTGTTGGAGGAAGGGGAGCTTGCCGGTCAGAACTGACGATGCCGGGCGCTGAGTGACTGCCATAGATGTAGTTGTTGTTGTTGTTGTGTTGGTTGTTGTTTTTAGTGTCGAAGTCACAGTGGTAAATACGGGCATTGTGCTGGTAGTTGATGTTATATTGTTTGTAAGGTCGTGGGGGTAGGGGGACGGGCATTGGGCACTCTACGGCTCATTGGGTGCTGTGCCGCTTGCACATAGTAATGCAGGGGAGAGCGAGCGCGCTCTCTCTGTGCTCACTTGCAATGTTGCAGTTTTCGTTGGTACTATTGACTCATCAGCTCGTATACAAAAGTAAGCGTCGTTCTGATTTCTGATTGACGTGTAAAGTAGTTTTCTTCGGCTGGGATGCGGCTCAGTCTGGCCAGGATCCCCTTTACAGAAAATTTATAAAGGATGGGACATGGATGGGGGATGACTGGTAGGCGGGCGCTAGGTGGAGTTGTCCGCCCCCGTTAATCGATCAGTAAGACTGAGAAAAATGTTTATTTGGTATACAAGCGGGTAATACAGACCCCGCGGATCACTCTTCGGATACGCCTATGGGGAAAACAAAAAGGAGGGCAACATATCTCTTTAGAGGGGGGGAAAGCGCTCTTATATCGCAATAGTTCATTCTTTGTGGGTCGCGGCCTGGATTACAGTCTAGCTGGCACGCCTGACTCCCCTCAGCATTCACCGATGGGGTCACCCGTGCCCCCTTGACCAAACTTGTCGGAGTCCCGCTGTACCGCCAGCAAGCGCTGGTGGGGCAGGGCGCCGTCAAGTAGTAACCCCGGATTCGAGCCTTATTCTGGGGTCAGTCTAGAAAGAGATTATTTTCCGGTCGGCTTGTCCGACCCCGGGCAATAAAAATAGACATGCAATAATTTATACTCCGTTTTCCAGCCAACAACTCAGGGTTTTTTTTTATTTAAGAATGTTTTTTTTTCCTTCATGTTCTTAGTTTAAATCTCTCCGCTTATAATATTTGCCAGTTTCCTTTACATATTTACAGAGTATTTACAGAGTCTTTATATCTAGCCCTTGAGGCCCGAATACTAGGGAAAGGGGCGTCTCTAACCTACCCCAAAACCGTACAACACCGCATCGAGATCGGGAAAAAACCTTTACAAACACGTGGCTGATGGCCAGTTTGGGGTTTTCGTGGCCACTCGGTGCGGGTCTTGCGTCTCACTCACCCATTCTGCTACACACGCGTGTCGGGTGTGTGTGTGTATCTCTCCTGCGCAGGTCTCCTCGCCGCTGGTCCTGGGCCGGGAGATCTACGCCGCGTCCTCGTCCTGCTGATTCTGCCTCCGGCTGTCCAGCGTCAAAACGACCGCTGGGGTTCTCTTGCGGTGGTGGGCTGGGCTCCTCGAGGTGTCCCTTTGCTCCTGCTTATTACTTCTCCAGCCAGCGTCAAACGACCGCTGGGGTTTTCTTCACTATGATCCGTGTCACTCGACCGCTCGGAAACCACTGACTCCTCTATTCCCTTCAGTTTCTTGGTTTGGCGTCGTTTTCTTGAAAACTTCCAAGATTCTATCTTCCTCTCGTTCGCACTTAAGCGGGCCCTTGGCGCGTGCCAGATTTTCGCTAGTGTGCGAATTCCAGTGTGTATTGCGATCCTATTCTCCTCTCACTCACTCCTAGGGATAAAGTTGGCGCGTGGCAGTTTTCGTGGTGAGTTCTCGCGCTTTGTGTGTGTGTGTGAGGTGAGCTTTGGTTCGCTAGCGGTGAGCGTTCCGCTTGACTATCGTGTGTGGGGGTTCGTGCCTACCCTTAGCCTACGATTAATACTAGACTTATCGATTAATACTTATCTGACTACTTAATTACTTATTTTAAATTATTAAATTTGTGAGGAGCCGTATGGTTCCTTACATTCCCCTCTTACTTCGGGGGCGTTGTGAAACGGCGATCTCGTCCCGCTTGTTAATGTGGATCCGGAATTCCCCTCCCCCGGCTCGGAAGAGAAATTTCCGGTCCACCCGGCGTCCGCTGCGTTCTTGTGGCATGATATGCGCCACCAGGGATCGCGGCAGGCGATTCCCTTCCATCCGGATGCGCCAATGTGGTGGGGGGACGATCCACTCCTCGTCCTCCGTTGTTGCTGGGCGAGAGTGATCGTCGCGGCAAAATGATGCGGCGTCCTGGGTCGGTGTGGCTTTTGCCTCGCTATGCGTGGGTACCTGCTGTCGGTCCACGGTGGCCAGTTCTAGGGATCGTTGCTGCTCGTCAACCCAATCCATTTCTTCCGCCCAGCTCGCGAAAGCGGGAGGTTGGGTGCCTTCATCTCTCTCGTCTGGCTCTGTGGATGGAGTGTGGGCGTCAGGCTGTTCATATGCCCCCAGGGCCGGCATCTCCTCGTCGGCGTCGCCTCCGGTGGGTAGGAGTGCCTCCAGCCAGTCTCGGGTGGCTCGCCGCAGTTGCCTATGGCTGACCCTCGGTGCGGATGGGTGTAGGGGTGTGTGTACCCACGGTTGCTCCTCACCACCGTCTCCCTCGAGGGACGTAGGGCTCTCGCGATCGGGTTCCTCCAGGTCCTGGGTCTGAAGCGGGCTTTCAGTCCCTGTGCTGCTCGTGCCTGAGTCGACCGTGCCCTCCAGTGTGCTGACCTCCCATTCACCCGCGCTTTCGTCTCCGGAAGGGGATGGTGACGGCGGAGCGGCGGGACGGCTATCCTCGTCGTCGGTGATTTCCACGACCTCTGGGGTCGGGCTGACCAATGCGCTCGGCGTGTTGATTGGTGCGCTTGCCGCGTTGTTTGAGGTGGTGGTGTCCGTCTCCTCCTCGTTCTTCTCCCACGGGTACTCCAGCAAGACGCCATTCGGGCTCAAGGTTTCCGCTGCAACCGCCGTACCAGCCGTCTCCAGCCGCCATAGGTGGGGTTCGTCGGGCACACTTCGGCCTAGCGCGGCTTCCGTGGCCTCTGATCCGGGGCAGGGTCCGATGGCCTCCTCCACGCACTTGATCAGGTGCCACCAATCAGGGAATTCCCCGTCGTCGAATCTGTGAAGAAACAATGGATTAGTTCTGGGTTTTCAAGGTGGTCTACCTAGCGTTTGTACGCAGCTAGATGGGTCGTGATGGACTAAGACGGGTCGATTAGTAGTTAGTTCTCCGGAGGATAAGTTAGTGCGGCACTGGGAGCATGGAGTTTTTCCCCCGTAGGGGAGTGAGGACGTTGGGAAGGCGCACCTTCCATCAAGTGGCCCTCACTGACTCCGCGTTGGCTCCTTTCTCAGTGGCCTGCCTCGTAAATTGCTCGTAGCTTATTCTACGGTATCCCCGGGATCTTCGTGGTCGTCAGGCTTCGGTGGTGCTAATTCCTGGGTTCCTCTGGGATAGGTCGCCTCTTTCAGGTCGGCCAGCGCTGCGGTTCTGCGTTGTCTTCCGTGTAGTTGCTGAAGTCGTACTATTGTGGGCGCGATAAACTTGACGACTTTGTATGGCCCTTCGTACTTGGGCGCGAGCTTTGCGGCGAAGTTGTCCGCTGCCTTGGACAAGTGATGTTTTCTGAGAAATACCAAAGATCCTAGCGTGGGTTTCCAGGCGCGGCGGCGGAGGTCATAATGTCTCCTCTGTTCTTGAGAAGCTCTCTGCGTATTATCCTGTACGGCCTCAAACACTTCTCTCATCTTTTCTGCCTTATCAAGGGGCAGTCGAGCGACGTTTGTGTCTCCTGGCGTGACTTCATCGTACAGGGCTCCTGGGAGGCGTGGCTCCATGCCGTGAACGATGAAAGCTGGACTGAATCCAGTAGAGTCTGAGACGCTGCTGTTTATAGCCAGATTTAGTTCTGGCAAGAGCTCGTCCCAGGTTGTATGTTTCTCTTCGATGTATTGGGCGACCATAGTCTTAATGGTTCTATTTGCCCTCTCCGTCGGATTCTGCTGCGGAGTGTAGGGCGCGGTATATTGGATCTCCATTCCGGCTTGTTTGCAGAACGCCTTGAAGGACCGACTGGTAAATTGGGTCCCGTTGTCGCACACGAACACGCGGGGCACCCCGAAGTGGTTCAAGATCCGTTCTCGAAAGGATTTCTCGAGGTGAGCTGAGGTGGCTTTTCTCAAAGGAACCAACTCTACCCACTTCGAAAACGCGTCGAAGAATACCAATAGCATACTATTTCCACTCTTGGATCGCGGGAGGGGCCCAATAAAATCTGCACAAACCGTGTCAAACGGCTCACTTATCTGTCTGGTGCACATTTTACCGGCCGGCTTATTCTGGCTTACCTTATAGCGCTGACACGTATCGCACTTACGGACGTATCTAGCCACATCACGGAAGAGCCCTGGCCAGTAGTAACGTTGGGCAACCCGTGTGGTTGTCTTTCTAATCCCGAGATGTCCCGCCGTCGGCTGGTCATGGCACTCCAACAGCACCCGCGGTCGGTGTTCTTTGGCCACACACAGCTTCCATGGCACGGACTCCTCATCATCGGGCCGTGATCCTATATGTCGATATAGGTGTTCGTTCTCATAAACGTAGTCTGGGAAATCTTTTGGGTTCTCCTGTACTAGTTTTACCATCCGCTGGTACCAAGTGTTTTCGGTGGCGTTTTCCTGAATCCTGTGTACTACATCCAAAGGCTGGCGGGACAAAGCATCCGCGACTATGTTTTGGTCTCCGCGTCTGTATTGAACATCAAACTGATACTGTTGCAGTTCTAGCGCCCAGCGCGCTATTCGGCCGGTGGGGTTATCGATTGAGTTAAGCCACTTCAGCGCGAGGTGGTCGGTGATTACCTCAAATCGATACCCTTCCAAGTAACAGCGTAATTTCCTGGTGGCCCATACAATAGCCAGACATTCCTTTTCTGTGGCCGAATAGTTTTCCTCGGCGGCGATGAGACGTCTGCTAGCAAACGCGATGACACGCTCCGTGCCTTGGATCGTCTGAGTTAGGACGGCTCCCAGACCTACGTCACTGGCATCGGTTTGAAGGACAAATTTCTCGCTGAAATCCGGGCATGCCAACACGGGTGCCTCCGTGAGTTTCCTTTTAAGTTCCTCGAATGCATCTTGTTGCTCCTGCTGCCATTGCCACTTTCTTCCTTTCTTGAGGAGTCCGGACATAGGCTGTACTATGCTCGCGAAATTAGGTACAAAACGCCTATACCAAGAGGCTATTCCGAGACAGCGTCGCAATTCTTTACACGTAGTGGGTGGACTCAGTTGACGCACGGCCGCGATCTTCTCTGGGTCCGTGTGGATTCCCTCCTCGCTAATGACATGTCCTAAATATACCAGGCTGCGCTTTAAGAAACTGCATTTCTTCGGGTTGAGACGAAGGTTCGCCTTACGTAGCCGTTGGAATACTTCCCGCAGATGAAGAACATGCTCCTCGAGTGTGGCTCCTATGACAATAATGTCATCCAAGTACGCAAATGCATGGGGCTCCAAGTCGGGCCCTATCACGCTGTCGAGTGCTCGCTGAAACGTGGCCGGTGCGGAATGTAGGCCGAACGGCATAACCTTCCAGTGATAAAGTCCTCTCCCTGGCACCGTAAAGGCTGTGCACTCGCGACTGGTCTTGGCCACCGGGATCTGCCAATACCCACTCTTTAAATCTAGGGTGGATATATACTTTGCGTGCCTTAGCCGTTCTAGTATGTGAGTTATCCTAGGTAATGGATACGCGTCTGGTACTGAATGGGCATTTAGTTGCCGGAAATCAACGCATAATCTCATTTCTCCTGATTTCTTGCCTACTAGTACAATTGGGGCGCTATGAGGACTCCGTGAGGGCTCAATGCAATCGTTGCGCAACAGTTCATCAATCTGTTCATCTATTATCCTCTGCATCGCCGGGTTCTTAGGGAAATATCTCTGTTTGATTGGCTTGTCATCGCGCATGGTAATACTGTGCTCGGCGATATGTGACACACCGGTCAATCCTTCGAACTTAGCTAATTCGTCCTCTAGAAACTGGCTCACCCAGGGTTCTACGGCTTCCGTGGCCGGCTGTTCTGGGGTTTCGTTAATAACTGCTAGCGCTTCTCCGGCGTTAGCCGATGCTCCCGCCTCCTTTGAGAAATCTAGGCCTCGCGAATCGCAAAGTGTGAGTCGTGGCTCCAAAATTGGGTCGCGCCAATTATCGGGTCCTCTGGTTGCCCGGCGAAAAGGATTATTTTTTACCGCCCCCTCGTCTCGGGGTGGAAGAATATTAATCGGCCCCCGGGCCCCGTGGTTCCCGCATTCCGGCTGCTCAGGCTGGTCTCGTGGTTCTGGTTCTCGGCTTCTGGTGACGGTAGCTGGCGACTGGCGAACTGCAGTCGATGAAGGAGGAGATAGTACTAAATTGGTCGTGGTTGTGCCTAAGTTGAAGGGACTCAATTGCAAAGCCACGCGCCCACATTGCAGAGTGGCGGAAACGCCGCCGAGGAAATCCATGCCTAATAACACGTCTTCTGTGATCGAGGGTAATACTAACAATGGAAATTTAACCCAACGCTGGTCTAGCTGGACTCTTGCTACGAGTGACTTGGTGATCTCCTTCTTGGAACCTTCCGCGAGACTGACTTGTGTTCGTACCGCCACTACATTATCTGACGTGCCGACAAGTTGGATAACTCGTTCACTCACGAAGCTCCTGCTGGCGCCCGTATCAATAGTGGCGTCGAAGCGCTGGCCCTCGATGCTTACTCGTGCTATGATGCGGCCTGCCTGAACTCGTAGTACCTTATCTAATTCCGGGGATTCATCCTTGCAGTCTCCGTCCGCTCCCCGAGGGGGCGAAGACTCCTCTCGTTTCCCGATCGAGGGCGACGGCAGCATTCTCGGGTGTATATCCCGCGGCGTCCACAATCCCAACAGAAAAGAACTCTAGGATTCCGGCAGTCATAAGCGAAATGTCCCTCCTCTGCACAGTTTCTGCAGGCTTGTCTGACGTTATACAGCGGATTTATTTCCGCATTACCAGGTTCTGGGGTCACGGTAGATAGGACCGGTGTTTGCCCTAAAGGGGCCTGTGATGCTCCGTGGCTAACTTGGCGTGGGCGCGATTGTGATCCTGCTAATATTCTCGTGTGTTGATGGATGCCTCGATCCCTGGTTACCTCGTAGTTCACTGCTAAGACAGTCAGTTGCTCCAGTGTCGTGAATTCGTGCCGTCTAGTAAACAGCTGGTACTCCGGTTGTAGATTCTCATAAATCCTCTCCAATTCCTGGGTGGCATCGTATCCTGCTCTATGCATCATGAGTCGGATCTGAACTAGATATTGTTTAAAGGTTTCTCCTGGCTGTTGGTATCTCGTACGGATTTCATCCTCCAATCGCTGAAAATATCGAGGTGGTAAAAAAAATCAAGGAAAGCCTTCTTAAAGGTAGCCCAAGATTCGCCGAGTAATTGGCTCGTCCTGAACCAATGTTCCGCTGTATCTGTCAAAAGTCCTGGTATCGCCTGTGGCATCGTTTCCACGTTGACTTCGTAGGCATTGGCCCGCTCCTCGACATGCTGAATAAAGGTGATGGGATCCGTTGTTCCACCGAACGTTATTCCCCAGATACGTAATTTTTCGGCCAGTGTAGCGGCGGTCATCTCGGCTTTCCGAGGGAAAACATCCCGTCTGGCTGAATTATCTTCCTTGTCACGTATTGCTTCTGGAGTACCGGTGGCTCCGATCGGTGGAACGTGTAGCTGTGTGGGACCTGGTGATACCGGGCTCGGGGCTCGTTGCTTCTTCTCACTCATCGCGGCGTTGATTTCGGCCTCACACTCCCGAAGTCTTGCGATAATTTCGAGCTCGTGGTCTTTGCGACTGTTGAACGCCGCTAAGCGGCTTCTCATTTCCTCTACGCTTCCTGTCGCTTCCAGAGAAAACTCCTTAAGGATTGCCTCCAGCTCCCGCTTCCGGAGATATGAAATCCAACGTGCTCCCATAATTCCGAGCTACTTGGTGATCCACGAGAAAGTTTTCCGGCGCGTCGAGAGGGAATAACCACCAAATAATTGAGGTTTCGGCAAAAGCTGACAAAGTCGGGCTTTCGGCGCGTAAAGAAATTAAAGTTAAACCAACGTGGCAAGGACTCGCTGGTCAATCGACGGTAGCTAGTCGGGGTCACGAAAGAGGACACAAGAATTATAGAGAAATCGATCAAACTTGGAGAAAACTGCGTTGGGACTCGGAGGACGATGATTTCCCGTAGATCGATGTACACTCGGCGGCGGCTAAAGTTAAATTGAAGCTGGTTCTTCCTGTCGAGGGTATTTTTGCTGATCTGGTCGGCTGTCAGCTTCGGGTGCCGGAGAGACGGTAGGAAAACCAAACAAAAATGGCGGTTGCTGTGAGAGTACAAGTTAAATTCTCCCTGCCTCGTGTTCTTAAGTTTCCCGACTCGAATGGTGTACCGGTAAAGGGTTCGGCCCGCTCGCTCTCCCTACCATGCTAGATATCTATGTACTCGTGCTACTATGTTTGTCTCGCTCTGGGGTTTTTCCCCCTCTTAGGTATACATGGGCCACGTGTTCTCTGGTACCGTGTTCGTACGTTTCTCGGGACTGTACTTGCTTAAACTTCTAGGTTATACTCGCTGTGCTTGCTTAAAATTTGAGATTCGTAGTAGTATTAGTGGCCCCCCTCGATATGTAGGCCTCTTCTTTCGTATCGAAGTAAAACAAATTTTCTCTCCTTGTACCCAAAAATTTTCAAAGTCAAATGTTCAAATGGGTCTTTAGGCCATATATTGGTCATCAAAAATTCGTAAACCCCATGTCCCTGCTCGGGCGCCATCTGTAAAGTAGTTTTCTTCGGCTGGGATGCGGCTCAGTCTGGCCAGGATCCCCTTTACAGAAAATTTATAAAGGATGGGACATGGATGGGGGATGACTGGTAGGCGGGCGCTAGGTGGAGTTGTCCGCCCCCGTTAATCGATCAGTAAGACTGAGAAAAATGTTTATTTGGTATACAAGCGGGTAATACAGACCCCGCGGATCACTCTTCGGATACGCCTATGGGGAAAACAAAAAGGAGGGCAACATATCTCTTTAGAGGGGGGGGAAAGCGCTCTTATATCGCACTAGTTCATTCTTTGTGGGTCGCGGCCTGGATTACAGTCTAGCTGGCACGCCTGACTCCCCTCAGCATTCACCGATGGGGTCACCCGTGCCCCCTTGACCAAACTTGTCGGAGTCCCGCTGTACCGCCAGCAAGCGCTGGTGGGGCAGGGCGCCGTCAAGTAGTAACCCCGGATTCGAGCCTTATTCTGGGGTCAGTCTAGAAAGAGATTATTTTCCGGTCGGCTTGTCCGACCCCGGGCAATAAAAATAGACATGCAATAATTTATACTCCGTTTTCCAGCCAACAACTCAGGGTTTTTTTTTATTTAAGAATGTTTTTTTTTCCTTCATGTTCTTAGTTTAAATCTCTCCGCTTATAATATTTGCCAGTTTCCTTTACATATTTACAGAGTATTTACAGAGTCTTTATATCTAGCCCTTGAGGCCCGAATACTAGGGAAAGGGGCGTCTCTAACCTACCCCAAAACCGTACAACACCGCATCGAGATCGGGAAAAAAACCTTTACAAACACGTGGCTGATGGCCAGTTTGGGGTTTTCGTGGCCACTCGGTGCGGGTCTTGCGTCTCACTCACCCATTCTGCTACACACGCGTGTCGGGTGTGTGTGTGTATCTCTCCTGCGCAGGTCTCCTCGCCGCTGGTCCTGGGCCGGGAGATCTACGCCGCGTCCTCGTCCTGCTGATTCTGCCTCCGGCTGTCCAGCGTCAAAACGACCGAGGTGTCCCTTTGCTCCTGCTTATTACTTCTCCAGCCAGCGTCAAACGACCGCTGGGGTTTTCTTCACTATGATCCGTGTCACTCGACCGCTCGGAAACCACTGACTCCTCTATTCCCTTCAGTTTCTTGGTTTGGCGTCGTTTTCTTGAAAACTTCCAAGATTCTATCTTCCTCTCGTTCGCACTTAAGCGGGCCCTTGGCGCGTGCCAGATTTTCGCTAGTGTGCGAATTCCAGTGTGTATTGCGATCCTATTCTCCTCTCACTCACTCCTAGGGATAAAGTTGGCGCGTGGCAGTTTTCGTGGTGAGTTCTCGCGCTTTGTGTGTGTGTGTGAGGTGAGCTTTGGTTCGCTAGCGGTGAGCGTTCCGCTTGACTATCGTGTGTGGGGGTTCGTGCCTACCCTTAGCCTACGATTAATACTAGACTTATCGATTAATACTTATCTGACTACTTAATTACTTATTTTAAATTATTAAATTTGTGAGGAGCCGTATGGTTCCTTACAGACGAAAGTCGAAGTTCGTCTTGTTGTTGTTGCCGAGCTGTGCTCATTTTAATTATATTTCAGAGCTTGCACTCTGACACGTTGGCTTTTAATTTATAATTTGTAGTTTATAGTAGTAATTTATCACACTAATCTTAAAATTTTCATGGGCAACAAAGAGAAAATACTAAAAATAAACTAGACCAGGCGTAGACAAACGGAGTTCAGTTTGCCAGCCGAATCTTCAAGGGTTTCCTAGCCGATATGGGTATCAAACAACAGTTCACAGCTCCATACACCCCGCAAAAGAAAACGACCGAGCGAGCGAATAGGACTGTAAAAACAATGATTGCGCAGTTCGCCGGGCAGGACCAGGGAAATTGGGACAAGAAATGGGCGGAAATCATGTTTGCAGTAGACACCAGCGTTTCGGAATCCACCGGCTACACTGCGGCGTTTCTTACCCAAAGCACAGAGCCCAGACAACCGACTGTGTCGGACAATTCCCTCGGAGGAGTACGCATCCGCAGCTGGTCTTCCACGCTGAAAACCACCTCCATCCTAGGCGTCTCTGCATTGATAGGGATAAGGGAAGCCTTGCAGACGCACTCGCTTCCAACTTCCGGGTCTGGGAGATTCATGGCTTCTGCCAGCGAATTGTCAATCCGGCTGACGCCTGAACAGGCATCCACCATGACTCTGACATCAAATTTCTTTGAGCCTAAATCGAAACGTAAATTTTCCATGAGCAGGATAGCTGTCGAGGTGTGCGCGAGGACGGTTGAAAGGCGAGGCATCTCAGCAGCTTGAGGCGGAGTTGCGGAACGTTGACGTCGTTCCTTCCTGCGATAAAGGTGGAGCAGGGTGTGATGATCACTGCCACACACTTGGCAACGACACTTGCTTCGACAAGCCCCCTCTGAATGCTGATGTGCCAGGCAATTGGGACAGTATTTATTGATTAAAACAGCCCGCATACGACGCTCCGCATTCAACCGTAGGAAACGAGAGCCAGTCCGTAGAGGATGTATTCCTGTACAGACTCGGCATCGTAACGATTTAGTTTCTCGAGAACATCTGCTTTCCGTTGATTGGGCGCTTCGGTGAGACGCCATTGTCCGATGACGCAAAGAAAAGGTAGCGAAAAAAAAGTACTGAAGACTGAAGGAATAAAAGTAAAAGGATTGGATTAACGGATGCGAAAAATAAAGTTATTGACATTGAACACATAGACTCTTCACGTTGTTGTCTACGGGGAGGAACACCACCTTACTAATAGGTCTTTTAAGGAGTATTCCGCGAGTAGAGCGAATATCCACTACGCGAACGTTGTTATCAGAGCCAGGATAGACCTTCTCAATACGACCAAGTCTCCAGTCACATGATGGCGTGTTGTCCTCCTTAACAACGACCAAGTCACCTTCTGTCAAGTTTTTTGTTGGAGTCTGCCATTTGCTCCTTTTGTATAGCTCTTGGAGATATTCTGTTTTCCATCTCCTTGAAAACAGTTGGCTCAGAGCCTTAACTCGCTGCTATCCGTTCAGAATAGAACTGGCTTCGCCGGTCACAGGTGGTTCTCCAACCGCTAGTAATGGTCCACCTGTTAGGAAATGCCCAGGAGTGAGCGCAAGGAGGTCAGAAGGATCATCAGACATTGCCGATATAGGTCTCGAATTGAGACACGCTTCGATGCGACACAAGAGAGTGGATAACTCTTCAAACGTGTATTTAAAATTTCCCGTCGTCTTGTAGAAATGGGTTTTGAAACTCTTAATTCCCGCTTCCCACAAACCTCCCATAGGAGGCGCACCAGGGGGATTGAAATGCCAGGATAGGCTTTGATGGTTAAACGTCGAAGTGACCTTTGCCTTCAGGGTTTCAAGAAAGTCTTTGTTCAATACATTTTCAGCTCCGACAAAGCTCTTTCCATTATCGGAGTAAAGGTGAAGAGGGCACCCTCGCCTTGACACGAATCTGGAGAACGCACCAATAAATTTCTCCGTTGTCAAGTCTGAAGTAGCTTCCAAATGTATTGCTTTGGTAGAGAAACACAGGAGGACACAAACATATCCTTTAGTGATGTGGCAGGCTCGGCCAGTGTAACTCTTCACTTTGAAAGGCCCCGCGAAATCAAGACCAGTGTGCGTGAAAGGCCGTGAGATTGAGCTTCTGGGTTTTGCCAGCCTTCCCTTCAATTGTGACTGCACCTTCTTTCGATGAATAAGGCAAACTTTTTATGTGGTCGTCACCCTCTTAATAAGATTTCTAAGTTTTGGAAACCAAAACTTCGTTCGAATGAGACGCAACATTAGTTGGTTACCACCGTGAAGAGAAATACGGTGTGTAAAACGGACCAAAAGCAGTAGTATGGCAAAATAATCGGATGACTCTCATCGTATGACAGCGAGTCAGATGCCGTCAAACGACCACATAATCGGATGACGCCGTTGGAATCAAGGAACGGATTCAGGTTGAGGATACAACTTGAGGTAGGAAGTTTTTTCTTGGATTAAAAAAGGTTTGTATTCCTCTTGATACTCATTTTGTTGGGTCTGAATGATTAGGATTCGATGGACATTGGATATTTTATCTGCGCCCATATCTGGTGGATAGGTGCTGCGAAAACGTCGGCATCGGTTTATAAAACGCTGAACGAAAGCCATAACCCTTAACATGCGGTTGAAATCGGAGAATCTATCAAGAATGTCACATATTGGACATGCGAAGTGGTCTATGGGCCACCATAGGTCACTGTCAGCCAATTCTTCAGATGATACTCCTCGACTAGCTAGGTTTGCTGGATTGTATTCTGAACGCACATGAGACCATTTGCTTCCTTGATCTTCGTCACTCGATTAGCCACAAATGTTGTCAATTGGCACGATGGTTTATTCAGCCAGGCCAAAAAAATAGTCTAATCAGTCCAAAAGTAAGTATCCGTAACGCTAAGTGGGATTTGAGGAAGGACTGCGGCCCAAAGTTCTGCCAGAAGAACAGCTCCACAAAGCTCAAGGCGAGGCAGAGACACTGTTTGCACTGGCGCAACCTTAGTTTTAGCTGTCAGAAGCTCAGAGGAAACGATACCGCCGCGTTGAACTCAAACATATATCGCCGCCCCGAGAGCCTTTTGGAAAGCATTGCAAAACCCGTGAACTTGGACTTTTGCGCCGGGTTGAAACTGTATGCAGGAAGTTGCGGCTGCGAAGGAAATCGTGCCACCTTTGAAGTAAATCTGCGGGAAGAAAATCGTCCCAACCAATTTTCGCTAGCCAAATGTCCTGCATCAATATTTTTGCTTGAATTATAAATGGGGATAGCCAGCCGGCTGGGTCGAAAAGTCTAGCAATCTGGGACAGGATTTCTCGTTTTGAAAACTTCGATTTCAACTCTACTAGAGACGCAACGAAATAAAACTCATCTGCAGTTGCATTCCATCGCACTTCCAGCGTTTTTGTAGTGCTGACTTCCTTAATCTCGAGGAAGTCGACCGAGAGCAGATGGCAAACTGTGGCAAGACTAGTGCAGTAGTATCAACTTCAAGTAATGGTTTGGCAGGGTTGCCAATCTGGAAATGGCACAGCTTTTAAGAGACTCGAGAACTGGCTTGGTTAAGCCTTGTAACTTTAGTCCTCACGTTTTGAAATGGAATTTTAATTCGATTAGCAAGTCTTTCCGAAATAAAAGTGCCTTCCGAACCTGAGTCGATCAGGGCTCGGGCTGAGAAGTTTTCTCCCAAATGACACACATGGACGATGGCTGCGCCTAAAAGGGCTGCTTGCTGATAGGAAACAAAGTGGACAGAAGTGGACTGTATTGGGGTAGATTCTTGCATAGTTGTTTGATCCTGTGCAGAGCTATTATGGTTACAGGAATGTCTTTATGTAGGAGCGTATTGTGGCGTCCGCTGCAGGTAAAACAGTTGTGCCTACATTTGCACTCACGCAGATGATGTCCTTCAGCGAAGTAATTTAAACACAAACACCTTTGTTTATTATAAGTTTCTCGCTCTGGTTGAGCGAACTGGATGTGCCTCTTTGAAGCAGTGATCACAGCTGCGCACTTTTGGAGCAACCTGGATCTCGAAAGAGTTCACTCTTTTGGGTGCGGCACCGGTTTTGTGGTCCTTG
Organism: Drosophila lutescens; assembly: GCA_037075285.1. Lineage (NCBI taxonomy): Eukaryota > Metazoa > Arthropoda > Insecta > Diptera > Drosophilidae > Drosophila > Drosophila lutescens. Next base: position 18,973 of record JBAMCF010000366.1, read on the forward strand.
GAATGAGAAGGACCGCCCGAATTCACTCTGACATCCTCAATCGCCTCTAATGTGCGATACCTTTCCTCCAGAAAAGTGTTCATCTCTTTCCAAGTAGGAATCTCGGATTTTTTGGTTAATGACTGCTTCCATAGTGAAAGAGTGACTTTTGGCAGCTTGGATGAGCAAAGAACGACCAAAAGACAATCCTAATTAGACGTGGAAACTTCAGAGATCTCAGGCACCAGCAAACACCCTTGAATGGTGCCTTAAATTTTCTTTAAAGCTGTCCCTGATTTAACACCTATCGTTGACAGATTAAAAATGATTTTAATTGGCTGTTGACGAGAAGTCGCTTATTCTCAAAACGTTCTATAAGCGCCCCCCATGCGGATTCAAAACCATCATTAGTAAGTGGAGATTTGGCAACAATGGCTTTGGCTTCACCACTGGTTTTAGCATTCAAATGAAATAATTTTTCTACTTTAGTCAACCTGGAGTTGTCGACGTAAATGGCGGTGAATAGGTCACGGAAGGTTGGCCAGCGCAAATAATCACCGTCAAACACCTCTGTATCATATGGTGGAAGATTACAGCCTTTGGAACTAAAATCAGGCCCCGGATTCGGCCGTGACAGTGCTGTAGAAGCAGAAATGAAAGCGATTTGCTCACTCAATTTCGATGCACATCTCTCGTAAACTGAGTAGCAATTGTCGTATTTGCTTTGCAACGACAGCTACCGCCGCCTTCTTGAATGACCAACCTGAACACAAATCAAATTCCCTCTCTACCCTTTCCCATAGGGATTGAATTTCGATAGTTGGCGGTGTAAAAATTTGTGCCTCATATCTGACTAAGCGATCGCTTGTGGCAATAAATTCCATCATTGCTGTGTCTCGATTGCCCTTTACATTGGATCTTAGATTGCCAGAAGGTCCTGTACTATCATCTTTCTTTCCTTCTTTGGCTAATTGATTCCCGGCCCCGTCTGGCATGTTTGGTGTTTGTTTTTTGTTTACGCAAAAAATGAGTTTTGATATTAATCAAGATAAATATAAGTGGAGGCTGGAATTTATGCAAGATAAACCCAAGAAGTGGAAGTGTGAACGCGCTATTTGAAAACAATTAAAAAGTGAAAACAATTAATTCCACTGTAAAGGCGTACACGGCCAACAAGGCGTTGTTCTGACTGGCAACTTGCTAAAAACCCAAATGTAAGAAAATATAGTATGGTTGGATATGGTCAATGGATAAAACAGGATAGTATATTTTATTTCCTTTTAGCTGTTGTTTTCTTTTTAAGTTACTAATTAATTAGTTGAAAAGTGTGAATATGGTATTACCGGTTCAGCACTAACTTAACGGATGCCCTATGGAACTAAGGAACGAATGGAATTGAAACGTATATATATGAGCAAATATATGTTGAAATGTGTAATTTATTCACTCAGCACTTTCACACAAATAGACTGGGATCATGTACGCACGCGGGGTACATGTATATGTGCTGCAATGTTTATATCACTTTATGTTACAGGAAAATATGTGCAATGATTTGAACATATGAGACGGATGGCACTGTACGTGTATATATGTATGTATGTTCAAATGTATGTTGGAAACGTATGTTTAAAAGTATTTCAAATGTATGCAAAACACTTTCACACAAATACAAAGGAACTACGCACGCACATAGGATATATAGTTGTAGAAATGAAAAGAAGACGGTGAGTTGTGGTTTCTCCAATATATTTCCAGGTTTTATTTTGTTGTTCGTGTGTTCAAGTTTCGTGTGTGTATTTTTACACAGATAGTAACCAAAAGTAACTATCATGGCTTTGATGAGACCAGATCTCACCTATGGAAAAAGCTTAAATTTATTGTAAAGAGAAAATACTAAAAATAAACTAGACTAGGCGTAGACAAAAGGAGTACAGTTTGCCAGCCGAATCTTCAAGGGTTTCCTAGCCGATATGGGTATCAAACAACAGTTCAAACAATGGTTGCGAAGTTCGCCGGGCAGGACCAGATAAATTGGGATGAGGAATGACCGGAAATCATGCTTGCAGGAAACACCAGCGTTTCGGAATCCACTGGCTACACTGCGGCGTTTCTTACCCAAGGCACAGAGCCCAGACTACCGAGCGCTCTATGCGATCGAGAAAACTTGGGGACCGGACGAGCGACCGAAACCCCGGACGAAAATGCCAACAAACTCAGAGAGATCTTCGAGATCGTAAGGCGAAATCTGAAAAGTGCCTCCCAGGATTAAGCCAGGCATTATAATCTGAGGAGAAGGCAATGAACACCAGCGGTGGGTGACGTCGTGTGGGCCAAAGAACACCACTTATCGAAAGCGGCCGAAGGATTCGCAGCCAAATTGGCCGGTTCACGACGGGCCGGTTCATTCAAGGTCGTGGATTTCGTCCCGCTAGTAATATGCAAAATACGCCATGTAAACACCAAGAAAGAGCGGACCATACATGTAAGCGAGCTGAAACAACAACAAGCACAAGACACAAGCGAGCAACTGCATAAGGCAGAAACAACAGACGAGTAACAAAAGGGTAACTCCAAGGACTATCCAAGGACACTACAAGGACTATCCAAGGATACTACAGGATAACTCCAAGGACTATCCAAGGACACTGCAAGAAACCTCCAAGCACTATCCAAGGATACTCCAGGGAACTCCAAGGACTATCCTAGGATACTACAAGAAACCTCCAAGCACTATCCAAGGATACTACAGGGAACTCCAAGGACTATCCAAGTATACTACAAGAAACCTCCAAGGACTATCCAAGGATACTACAAGGACTATCCAAGGATACTACAAGAAACCTCCAAGGACTATCCAAGTATACTACAGGGAACTCCAAGGACTATCCAAGGATACTACAAGAAAGCTCCAAAGACCATCCAAGGATACTAATCTCACTCCAAGGACTATTCAAGGATACTACAAGAAACCTCCAAGGACTATCCAAGGATACTACAAGGACTTTCCAAGGATACTACAAGAAAACTCCAAGGACTATCCAAGGATACTACAGGGAACTCCAAGGACTATCCAAGGATACTTCAAGAAACCTCCAAGGACCATCCAAGGATACTAATCATACTACAAAACCCCAAGGATACTAGATAACTCCAAGAATACTACAAGACTCCAAGGATACTACGAGACTCCAAGGATACTACAAGACTCCAAGGCTACTGCGAGACTCTTATTGGATACTTTATGATGTGCTTGGAAGTTTTTGACAATTTCTGAATGAAACAAATTAAAGTTAAAAGTATTTAGACAGTTTCTTAAAGTAGAAATTTTTTTTAAAAATAGCAAACCTAAAAAGCTTTTAATAAAAAAGATATAAATATTACATTTATTTTTTAATATTAAACAATTTTTTTTAGTGATTTTAAAACTTTTTTAATTTTGTTTTTATAACATTTTGTATTCAGAAGTTTGTCATTCAGAAATTCATGTCATTCACAGAGCATGTAGAAAAAGGAACTTTATAAGTATCCAATAAGAATGAGCGAAATGGACATTGATACAATGATACAATATACAATGCTACATTTATATATAAAATGTATATTTTTGCATTTTTAGTAAAATTCAATATTAAAATTTAATTATTCCTTTTTCTGTTTGATAAAGAAAAACCAAAGGTGAGGAGGAAATTGAGGTCAACTACGACACTGTCAAACGAACTCTACAAAGAATATGGCAGCCATTCTTGTCCAAGTCTCCGACAACCCCAGAGAGCGTTCGTTTAATGTTTGAAGATGAACACGTCAAGAGCCTATTTGGTTTGACCAAAGGAAATTCTCCACAACGCTTTTTCACAAAAGTATACGTATCAAGCTCATTTGCGTACTGCATTTTTTCTTCGGACAAGATAATTGACTTAATTGAAAATAATATTGAAGAGCAAAATCGTAATTATACCACTGTTAAAGTTTGTCCATTTGGAGAATTTAAGCAACTTTTAATAATTTACATAAAACATATGCAGAAGGTAAATTATATCTTTTAATTGACATAAATAGATTATTGTATTTTTTTATTGCTTTAGATAACGCCGTTTATATTTGTATTGTTGACGCGAAAAACTGAGCTGTGCTACCAGCACTTGTTTATGTATATTGATTTGTTGCTTAAAAGGTGCATCTTTTATTTCGGACTACGAAAAAGCAATGAGGAACGCTCTAAAAAAATTGCATCCCTCAATGGACTTTTTTGGTTCCATTTTACACAAGCATGCAAAAAATACGTCCGTATTCGATAAAATGCTAAAATGCAATAAACATACATCTTGGACGTTGATGCACTATGGTCAGTACAATCAAGTGGCCCTTACGACACCAAGCAATGCTTGTTACGCGCGGGGCCCTACACCGTTTTGGGCGAGTAAACGAAATCGCGGACAAAGAAGACTGAAAATTTAGAATAGTTTTTCCAAATCAGAAAACCGAAACCGAAAACTTTGGTGGCAATAAACTTTAATTTTGGCAAAGGCGAAAGCGAAAACGAAAAAATTACGTGTGGTCGATATAACTCAATTTCAACGATTAAACGACTATATTTTAACAAAGTTCTTAGAGCCTAGCTTAACGACAGTTGACGAAGACGGGGCGAATTCGCAGAGAGCGAGAAAGAACTTTATTGTGCACCCGCCTTCGTCCTAAACTAACTTACACTAAACTTCAAACTTCAAAATCTCTCAACACCGGCCCCGTTGAACGCTTCAGGCTTCAACAAATGGGAAGCGGCGCCAATTTATGGATGGCCCGCCGAAAAACGCCTCCTGCGCCCGTCCTAACGTCGACGACCCTGACCATGCCGTCCTCCCCTGCGTGCCTGGCGATGATTCTCCCCAGGAGCCATTGTTGGGGCGGAAGGTTGTCCTCGGCCACGACGACGAGATCTCCCTCGCTGATGTTCGGCTGCTCTTGGTGCCACTTGCCCCGAATTTGTAGGCCCAGGACATATTCCCGGGACCATCGCCGCCAGAACATTTGCCTGACTGACGAGACAAGCCGCCATCGCCGTAAGCGCTTGGGTCCTGGCTGATCGCTCCGAGCGGGCGGGAGTTCATCACCGCCTCGATTCCGACGAGCACTGTCGCCAGTTCTTCTGCGCTTAGGAGCGCGCTGCCCACCGCCCGTAGGAGTAGGTTCTTGGCAGTTTTGACACCTGCCTCCCATAGTCCGCCCATGTGCGGAGCCCGAGGCGGTGTGAATGCAAACTCGCATCCGCTTCTTGATGCGAATTCGCGTATCGCGTCGGCTTCCTCCTCGATCCGCTCTCGAAGGGCCTGGAAGTGGCGACTGGCTCTGAAGAAGTTCGTCCCGTTGTCGCAATGGACGACTTGGGGACATCCTCGGCGCCCAACGAACCTTTGAAAAGCCAATAAAAAGGAATCTGTGGTTAAATCTGAAACAACTTCTAGATGAACCGCCTTGGACGCGAAACAAACAAAGAGCGCAATGTAGGACTTATACGGAGGCCTACCACGAATTTTCAGTGTTGTATAGACAGGGCCATAAAAATCAACGCCACATATAGCAAATGGGCGGAGAGCACGGATACGATCTGCGGGTAAATTTCCCATAATTTGTGTCATCAGTCGAGGCTTGCACTTGAAGCAGCGAATACATGATCGAACTGTCTGACTGCAGACCTCCTGAGCGTTTACGATCCAAATTCGCTGTCGAAGGAGACTCACAAGTGCTCGTGGACCAACATGAAAATTAGAATGGTGCAGATGCCGGACATAGCTCTGCACAAATTCGGAGCGTTTCGTCAACAACAATGGATACTTGGCATCGTATGATATAGGAGCGTTAGCTAGTCGCCCCCCAACTCGCAACAACGAAAAGTGACACCAAGTCCCCTTGTCTTCATGAATGAATGGATTCAATCGCTGAAGACTTGGGCCAACTCTGGAGCCTTTACGGACTTTTTCCCTTTCTTCGTGATACTCGTGTTTTTGTAATACCTCGACAATTTTTAAAAAGGCTTCATTATATTCAGTGGGTGACAAAGTTTTTTCCAATACTTTACTTTTGTCTTTGCATTTTCTAATGAAGCGGAACATATAAACGAATATCCTAAGCAGTTTAAGGTGTGACGAAAATCCCCTCGATGACATCTACCAAGTCCGAATTTTGTACAGCAGCGGTCAGCCCGACCGCAGTCTTCCTCGATTCTTGCAGTAGGACTTGTTCATCTAGGTCAAAGTGTGCATTTTGGGGCCAGTTTTCTTCTCCTTCCGTTAGATACGCTGGTCCGGTAAACCATATCGACTGTATGATTTCGTCGACGTCACAACCTCTTGATACGATATCTGCTGGGTTCTGTTTCGTGGGGACATGCCGCCATGTAGCTTCACCTGACCACTCTTGAATCTCCGCAACTCTATTCGATACAAATGTGGACAACGAAGACGGATGAGACCGGATCCAATGAAGCGTAACTTCAGAATCCGACCAATAAACAATTTTTTCGATAGGTACCTTTAAAAGGGGCTTGATTCTGTGACAGAGATCTGCGAGAAGGTGAGCGGCACATAACTCAAGTCTTGGAAGAGTCTTAGTCTTGAGCGGCGCTACTTTTGACTTCGACGTCAACAATGATACTTTATAACCTTCTGCAGTTTTGCTACGAATGTAGACGCAAGCTCCGTAAGCTCTTAAGGATGCGTCGGCAAAGGCATGTAATTGGACCGGTGACATCGGATCGGTATGCACAAACCGAGGAATTGATATTTCTTCTAAATTAGACAGTGTATTTTTTATCATATTCCATTCCGTTTCCAAATGCATTGGAATCGACTCATCCCAATCTAACTTATTGAGCCAGAGTTCCTGCAATAGGATCTTTCCTCTGATTACAATTGGGCTTAATAAGCCGAGGGGGTCAAACAGCTTCGATGTCACCGATAGTATGTTCCGTTTTGTCGCTCGGAGACCCATGACAGCATTGTCAATTTGGAACTTAAAGGCATCTTCGTTGGGCAACCACGATATTTCTAAGGGGCTGTCCATATATTACGTAATCACCTAGGGGAAGGAGGGGGTCAACCAAATGAAGAATTGATTACATGGGGGGGGGGAGGGGGTTAAAAATCGTCGAAATTGTGATTACGTAATATATGGACAGCCCCTAACGCCTTAGTAGACTCTGAGTCTGAGATGGGTATGGATTTAGCTGTGCTCTCAGATGCGGTGACGTCAGGTAAGTTTGAAAACCACTTTGTCAATTCAAAACCTGCAGTTTGAAGAACCTGAGACACTTCAGACTTAATAGTCTTTAACTCCTCTACGCATGCAGCACCAGTCATCATGTCATCGACATAAAAGTCGGATCCAATAACTTCAGCAGCTCTAGGAAAAGAAAGCTTGGCAGACTCGCTTAACCTTTTTAAACACCGAATCGCCAGAAATGGGGCTGGTCCAGTCCCATATGTTACGGTGTTGAGCTTATATAATCTCAAGGACTCAGAGGGGTCTCTTCTCCACACTATAAGTTGAAACTGCCTATCCGCTTCATTTACCATCACTTGGCGATACATTTTCTTTACATCGGCGGTCAAGGCGAACCTATGCAGCCGGAAGCGAAGTAGCGTTGAGTACAACTCATCTTGGATTGACGGCCCAACCATCAAAATATCATTTAGAGAGATCTGAGTTGACGATTTACACGAGGCATCGAAAACGACACGTAACTTGGTTGACGTACTTTAGGGTCTCAGAACGCATTGGTGTGGGATAACATAATGTGGAGCAGAAGGAATTTTATCTGTAGGAGACATATGACCTAAGGAAAGGTACTCTTCCATAAATTCTAAAAACATTTTCTTCATGTCAGGGTCTCGAGACAACCTTCTTTCAAGCGACAAAAACCGCCGTTTTGCAACTTCAAAGGAGTTGCCCAACCCATTTGGATCAGATTTAAACGGCAGCCTTACTTCAAACCGACCTTATGGCAAAACCTGAGTAGTCTTCCGGTAGTGTTCTTCACATAACTTTTGCTCAGGCGACAGAATTTTCTTTAGAGATGGCATTTCTTCCAGTGACCAAAACTTCTGTAGTGTGCTGTCAATAGATACTAACAGCTCTTCACTACAACTAAAACTTTTCACAAGATTCTGCTCCTATTAACAAAACTATTCTTTGTGGCTTGTAGAAATATGGGTCCGCTAAAGGTAGGTTCTTTGGAATTTTCCAGTCATTGATATTAACAGACTGGTCAGGATGGTATCCTGATATTGATTTTAAAATCCAAAAATCGAATGAGAACTCACTACCATTTATACGCGACTTCACCACTGTATGTACCTTTTTCTTAACTTGAGAATTGGACTCGCCAATACCAAGTAAGTTGATACACGACTCCTTTTTACGGATCTGTAAGCGGTGAGCAAGGTCCTCTGTTATAAAGTTCGTTTGGGACCCAGAGTCAAGAAGTGCTCGGGCCAAAATATATTCACCGTTTTTTGTTCGTACACTTACGATCGACGTGGCCAAAATCACCCTGTCCGATGATGTCGCATGCATAACATGTAACGTGGAAGGCTGGTCTTGATTTAAAGGAGGAGTAAGAATTTCTTGGGGTGGTGGCAACGCTAAACTGTTCTCGGAAACTGTATATCTATGCAGTAAAACGTGATGCGAGCGTCCACAAACTCGACATTTGTTAGATTTGCATTTCGAGACAGTGTGACCCTTTCGCATACAATTGATGCATAATGAAGCAGATTTTACAAAGTCAAACCTTTGCATAACGGAAAGACGACCAAACGGACCACAGTTCGCTAGGATATGGTCGTCCGCATTGCAATAGCTACAACCTTGCTGGGATTTACTGTTGGACGAAGAACAAGTAAATGAGCTACTATTATGTGGCTTGCTCGACGTTACTTTATCTTGCTTTGGTTTCGTCGATTCTTCAGCAGATAAATGCTTATATCTGCAATTTAACATTTTTTCAAAATCGGACCAAAGAGGTAATTTTTTATAATCTAACTGTTCTTCCCTTTTTTGTTTGGTCACTGGGTCGACTCTGTTCAAGACGAGATAGATCAACATTGCATTTGAAATCTTGGTATCGTCTCCTATCGATAACAAAGAACCGTATATCGATGACACGGTATCAATAAGATTTCTTAGAGACGACGCTGACTGTTGCGATATTTTCGGAAGACTAAACAATGTTGAAATATTATTCATAAAAATTAAACATTCGTTATCATACACTTTTTTCAAGCTGACCAAAGCTTTCTCATAATTGCTCTCTGTGACTTGGTAGGCCTTAATAGTCCCCAAAGCTTCACCAGAAAGACAAGAGATTAAGTGATTGAATTTTTCAATAACTGGAATGTTATCGTCTTGATGAACGAGAGTTTCGAAAAGGCTAATGAAATTTTTAAACTCCGAGTATTTGCCGCTGAATTTCGGCAATGCCAAATTCGGAAGTCGAGCTCGAGTTGGGGCTACAGAGGCTGACCCAAGTGTTTTGGTTTCGCTAGCTGCCTTCAAGGCCGAGAGAAGCGACATTATTTTTGCCTTGGTTATTATTGAAAGCTCTTCCAACTCTTCTCCAAACTCATCGCCATCATCTAAATCTTCTATCTGTTCTTGTAATAGATTGGCCATTTTAATTGCATCATTTAAATTTTCTAGCCTACGATTTAATTCTTCTTCCAGAATCGGAATCTGGCCGGCTTCTAGCCGAGTATTTAATCGGCGGATGCTACTTAATGGTTTTTGGAGCTTGTGTTTAAGGTCAGCAAGAATACTTTTTGGCTTATCTGGACTCATTTTTAAATTAATTTATATATATATTTAGGCCACGAAAAAATTATATATAAATAATTATATGTAGAATAAATTATGTCCAGCAACAATTTATTAAATTGAATAAATTTAATTTAAAGTATATAATTCAAATTAGAACGGTGATGAAAATAAATTTCGAAACAAAACAACGAGAGTTAATAATAATTTTGTCTATAATTTTTAAATTTGTTCGAAAAATGTTGTGACTAAATGTTGTATTATTCACAACAAAAGCGACGAAAATATTTAATTAAATCAAACCACGTAGTATCAAATTAATAGTGGTGACGGCAAATCAGTATACCCGACCGAATGCAGGGTAGCGCGTCACTTAACGGTCAGCTAATCGTCAGCGCGCCAAACCAAAATCCTACAACAATAACAACGTTGCTAGCGGCGGACAAGCGAAAGCGAAAACGAAAAAATTCACCGCTGCAGCTGCTTGTATATGAGGGCTTATGTATTGTTTATGTATAGCGGCTGGGATGAATTTTCCCAACTATTAATTTTTCGAGTTTTAACACAATGTAGTGGGGGGCGACAGTGATTGCAATAATTTTCGTAAGAAAACACAAATTAAATGTTGCATCCAAGGGCGGTTCAAATGGGTTATGTAATGTGTATGTGTATATATAATAAATTTAATAAATTTTATTTATTTTTTCTGTATATGTAAGTTTGCAATTTTTCCTTTTTATTATAATTAATGCATGCACAACTAGCTCTACTATATCGATACGTCTGTGCCAAGAATTGAAAGCGAGGTGCAATTTTTCAGCACAAGACAAGAAACAAATAAATTGTTTTGTTAATAAACTCTAGCTTTCAATTTTTTGCACAAATACCTCGGGTTCTGCTTTGGGGTCTTTTAGTCCAGCTGCCACTTTCCTTTTGCACATGGAGCAATCACAGGGCATCCCTTGGCAACGGCAGTACTTCGTCGGATTAACAGGGTATTTCGCGACCGGCACGATAATTAAGCAAAGGTGCTATGTATTACTTTTTTACACCAAACTCGCCGCGGGCAACAATACACAAGATTTTGTGTATTTTTATGCAATTTTATTTGCAAATAAATTTCCACTTGAACTTTGGTTTTTTGTGTCACTGTCACTATGGTTGCCTTCAATTAATAGTTTAAAGTCCACCCGGGGGCGCCATGAAAATTTAGAATAGTTTTTCCAAATAAGAAAACCGAAACCGAAAACTTTGGTGGCAATAAACTTTGATTTTGGCAAAGGCGAAAGCGAAAACGAAAAAATTACGTGTGGTCGATATAACTCAATTTCAACGATTAAACGACTAGTTCTTAGAGCCTAGCTTAACGACAGTTGACGAAGACGGGGCGAATTCGCAGAGAGCGAGAGAGAACTTTATTGTGCACCCGCCTTCGTCCTAAACTAACTTACACTAAACTTCAAACTTCAGTACAAATTCAAAATCTCTCAGCAAAGACAATTTCACAATAGACAATTAAAAATACATGCAGGTCAAAATACGAATAGTCAAGATACATAAAGTAAAACTAATTATTTGCTAAGTAGGATAGTATTATTGATTTAGATAGATAGATAGATTAGATAGGCAGTGAGTCGGTAGTAGATATTAGGTGATATAGTCTATTATAGTCATTGCAGAGTACTCTAAATGGTTCATGCATTGCATAATTAGAGATACAATGATTTAAAACTAGAGGAATATAGTTTCTTGTGAATCTATTTGGCACATTAAAATGCAGGCGTCCCAGTAACTCGGGACTCTCCACATCACCATGAATAAGATTCCTAATAAACGTAATACCAAGCATAGTTCTTCGATTAACTAATGATGGCAAGTTAATTAGAAGTAGTCTACTAGAATAGGATGGCAGTATTAGGCTTGTATCCCAGTTAAGTCCCCGTAAGGCAAATATTAAAAGTTTTTTTGCACAGACTCAATCCGGTCTATATGCACCCCATATTGGGGACTCCAAACTGGAGCGCAGTACTCAAGAATTGGTCGGACTAATGAAATAAACAAGGTCTTTGTGACATAGGGATCATCGAATTCCTTCGACCACCTTTTGATAAATGCAAGCACGCCCCTAGCTTTATTTACCATGGTAGTAATGTGATCAGAAAATTTAAGTTTGGGATCCATATAGACTCCAAGGTCGTCAGCATGCGTTATTCTATCTAACACACAACCACTCAAAGTATAAGTTGAATAGTGAGGGCTGACACGAAAAAAGGTCATTAGTTTACACTTAGAACCATTTAAATTTAAATCATTATTCAAGCACCATGTTTGAAATGCATTGAGATCAGATTGTAAAGCTAAACAAGAGAGAACGCTATAGTCGGGTTGGTGTCCCGACTATCTAATACCCGTCACTCAGCTAAAGGGAGTGCGAACGCTGTACTAGGGTTGGTGTCCCGACTATCTATTGGGGCTAAAGGGAGTGCGAGGGAGATATATATAAACAATTTTGATTGCGTATAACTTTTTAATGAATGGTCCGATTTGAAAAATGTCTTCTACATTTCGATAGGTATTAATAAACACTATAAAATTGCGTTTATATATTTTTAAAATCTTAAAAGATGTGGCCTCCAGACACATTTAAAAATCGTTTATGGCGACTGTGGGCGTTAGGGGGGGCGTGGCACCTCGATGAAACAAACTTGCGCTGCGTAGGAAGCCCAAGAATATGTGTGTGAAATCTCAACCTTCTAGCTTTTATAGTTTCCGAAATCTCAGCGTTCATACAGACAGACAGACGGACAGACGGACAGACGGACATGGCTAGATCGACTCGGCTAGTGATCCTGATCAAGAATATATATACTTTATGGGGTCGGAAACGCTTCCTTCTAGCTGTTACATACTTTTGCACGAATACAATATACCCTTTTACTCTACGAGTAACGGGTATAACTATGTGCGGGATCATTAAATTGCAGGCACAACTTAACGTCATCTGCGTACATAAGTACACGTGAGTTCGTTAGGACTAGAGGAAGGTAATTTATAAATAATGTAAACAGGAGCGGACCAAGATGACTTCCTTGTGGTACACCGGACGTAACTCGGATTAGGGATGATAAAGAGTTTTTAAAAATGACCCTTTGAGTCCTGCCATTCAAATAACTTAAGATCCACCTAAGAAGATCATCAGGAAACCCCAAAAGGTCCAATTTCCGAACTAAAATCGGATGGTTTACAGAGTCAAACGCTTTACTGAAATCAGTGTAAACCACATCAGTCTGACAATTTGTTCTAAAACCATTTAACACAAATGAAGTAAACTCCAAAAGGTTTGTTGTCGTTGACCTACGTTTTATAAATCCGTGCTGACAAGAGGAAATAAGAGACCTACAACTGTGTTGCAAATGGGGAGTAATAATGTTCTCGAAGAGCTTCGGAATAGCTGATAGCTTTGAAATGCCTCTGTAATTACCTGCGTTCAATTTGCTCCCCTTTTTATGAAGCGGGATAACAAACGATTCCTTCCATCTATGCGGGAAATCTGACGTTTCTGAAGACAAAGTAAAAAGTTTGTGCAATGGTTCACACAAAGTCTCAGCGCAATACTTGAGCACACATCCAGGGGCTCCGTCAGGACCCGGAGAGCAGACTGGTTTGACCCTTTGCAAATCTAAAAGAAGTGAGCTATCACTTATAACTGGACAAAAAATAAAGTTAGTTTTAGGCATGTCATATGGGTATGACTGATCTGACGGACTTGTTGTTGAATAGGTGGTTTGAAAAAACTGTGCAAAAAGATCGGCTATGGCCTGATCAGTGTTTGCGGCAGAATTTTCAAATTTAAGTGTTGATGGGTAACTTGAAGATTTACGCTTTGTGTTAACAAAATTATAAAACTGTTTTGGATCCAGTGTAAACTGTGTTTTGCAACGAGCTAAATAGTTTTTGTAACACTGAGCGTTAAGCACGGTAAAATCCGACCGAGCTTTTAAGTATCGGGAAAAGGCAGCTTGTGATCCGGAAGCTCTAAACTTTTTGTAGAGTCTAGACTTCACATTTTTAAGTCGTGACAACTCTTTACTAAACCACGGAGGTTGGCTAGAAATTTTAGGATAATACGTAGGAACGCATGTATCAAAAACTGCGTTTAATACATTATAAAATATATTAACAGCTTCAGTCATATTAGTACATAAATACAGATTAGACCAATCCGAGCAAGCGATAAGGCTATTGATAAGTTGAAAGTTTGCCCTAAGAAAGCAGGGGATGCGTTTAGCTGACTTTTCACATATTTCAATTAATTTTGTACCCGTGTCAACAGTCAGCTCTAGCGTTGGGTGATATGGGTCTTCCGGTAAAGTAATTGCAGAGGTTTTAACTATGCAGACACAATCTGGACTTGAAACAAAGCATAGATCCAGTAATCGTCCTAACGAATTTTGAACATGGTTTACTTGAGACAATGAAATATCAAGCAAACCATCAAGAAAATCATGCTGCGTTCGAGGTTTCGACGGTGGACCATGTCGCTCTAGATATATTAAAGTCACCTTAAACTATTAACTGATCCCTATCTGATAGTTTACTTGAAATAAACTGGATAGCGGACAGATGATTTGCATATATTGGGAATTCAGATGACGGCGGAATATAAGAACATGTTATGTATATAGAAATACCCGGAAGGGATAGTTTTATACACAGAAATTCAATGTCCATTATTTCGTCGGACGTTATTTCTTCAGACGTTAATTCTGAGTCAACTGCAATTAAAACTCCACCTCCACGTCGGGAGGGACGATCAAGCCTGTACGTTGTGAACTTACTTGGAAAAACTTCGGAACTAAGAATTTCCGGTTTTAACCAAGTTTCTGTGAACACAATAACATGGGAAGACAAGGAAAAATAGGTAAGCAGAAGGAAAGAATCTAGTTTTTTGATACAGATACGGATGAAGATGTGGATGGCTCTTTAAAGGGATTTCCAACTTCCTTTGAACGAATTTTCTTTTTTCTAGCTTCGTACTCTTTAACAAAAATGCCTGCAGGCCAAAAATTGGGTTTGCAAAATGAGCACAGGGAACACCGATCTTAAATGATGATACTTCCCTAGCATATGGAAAATTAAATCGTTCAACCTTTAGATCATCAATCTGAACTTTGTTACGGATATAGGCCGTAATGTCCAGGGATGACAGGTCAGGATTCAGCCGAGAAACAAAAATTTGTTTCCGCTGCGGTACACAGGTGACTGTTTTTGGTACCACGCATGTGACAGGTTTTGGTACTACAGCATTTATGGCTGCACTACCAGTTCCAGTCGGTACTCCAGACGTTAAGTCAACATGCGGCGTTGGAATCATTTCTGTATTTTTTTTAACAGATTTTTCGGATGTCTCATGCGGCAAAATCTCACGATCTTTACATTCGGATACCGAATCTTTTTTAGCTTTCGACCTCAGTACCATTTGTGCGGCAGCTGAGATCGACTGCTGTGCTGCAGACCCCGGATCGCCAGAGAGAGTTGCACTAGCGTCTTCCGTGGGTTGTCTATCGACCGCGATCTTTTTACGCTTAGGAGAATCGGGCTCAGATAGCATACGGCTAGTGAGCTGCGACTCAAGCGTCACAAGCAGATCCGTATTTCTACGGCTGTTACGAATTAATTCCGTTACAGTGCTTTTTGTGAGCCGTCTTATAGAGATTGCCTGGGTTTCATACGCGATACATTCTTCACAATAGTAGCGCAAGCCCCTTCTCATGTCGATTGCATCGCGAACCAGGCCCGAATAGCCAAGACATTATGCATGAAAAATACTATCGCACGAATGGCACGGAATGCTCTGTTGTCCAGCCAAAATCAACGACTTGCATTTCTTCGAGCAACAGACAGCCATTATCGCTATATTCCGAACCACGGTGCAAAAAGAAAAAAGCTACAGTAAGAGAGAGCGGGAGAGAGTGAGCGGGAGTGAGTAAGCGGGGGAGGGTAAGTTTTAGCTGTGCCAACAACAACGTTTTATACGGGAGTGCGGGAGAGCGGGTAACTACCGTATAGATTCTTACCGCTCCAAACAGCGTTTGGTAGAAAAGGAGAATGCAATAAGATAAAACAATAACAACAAACACTGCACAGAGACTGGGCGTGCAAACTAATTTAGTTAATTTAAACACAAAACAATCACTATGCACTCGCGAAGCGAACGGATGTTGTTAGGGACATAAAAAGCTATATAAATGTTAGAAAATTAAATTAAACCCCAATGTGCATATGAGCTCTTTCTCAAGTTTTTGTAATTACCGCTTCTACCTGCAAAAAAAATAGTCGAAGCTTTTAATATGTTGAAATGCCAAGCACAATCTTTAGAAAAGCTGTTTTCTTCATTTTTAACATATTTTGATAAACAGTGACTTAAAAAGGTTGGTTCTGTGTTATAAGTTATAACTTATAAACTTGTATTGTTCTTAGTTGTTTGGTATATTTAATAGATTATTTCTATTCTTAGGAAGGACCTGAGAACATTTCGGTTTTTAAGCGTTCAACTCGAACCATCGGGCGTGTTGAAGAGTATAATTTGAATTTTAGCAAAAAGATTAGAGCAAAAGGACATTTTTTCAAATTTGTCCAATGTTTAATTGATGCAGAATTCGAGAAAAGCCGCGAATTCGCCCTCCTGTTCCAAAACGGCGGTGTTGGAAATCAACCAATAACGAAACAGTTACGTGTAAGTATATAATATTTTATTAAGAGATAATTATACATAAGAACAATTATTTTTTTCAAAATCGCGCTCAAAAAATCATGGACGCAACGGGGTTGTTTGACATTGGAGAAATAGATATTCAGGGATTTTTAACTCGCAGGGTTTCGCTAAACGATACTCTTCAGAAGCAGGATATTTTTAATAGTGTGGATGACACGGAAACTAATTCGGCTGACCTGTCTGTCTGTCTGTCTGTCTGTCTGTCTGTCTGTCTGTCTGTCTGTCTGTCTGTCTGTCTGTCTGTCTGTCTGTCTGTCTGTCTGTCTGTCTGTCTGTCTGTCTGTCTGTCTGTCTGTCTGTCTGTCTGTCTGTCTGTCTGTCTGTCTGTCTGTCTGTCTGTCTGTCTGTCTGTCTGTCTGTCTGTCTGTCTGTCTGTCTGTCTGTCTGTCTGTCTGTCTGTCTGTCTGTCTGTCTGTCTGTCTGTCTGTCTGTCTGTCTGTCTGTCTGTCTGTCTGTCTGTCTGTCTGTCTGTCTGTCTGTCTGTCTGTCTGTCTGTCTGTCTGTCTGTCTGTCTGTCTGTCTGTCTGTCTGTCTGTCTGTCTGTCTGTCTGTCTGTCTGTCTGTCTGTCTGTCTGTCTGTCTGTCTGTCTGTCTGTCTGTCTGTCTGTCTGTCTGTCTGTCTGTCTGTCTGTCTGTCTGTCTGTCTGTCTGTCTGTCTGTCTGTCTGTCTGTCTGTCTGTCTGTCTGTCTGTCTGTCTGTCTGTCTGTCTGTCTGTCTGTCTGTCTGTCTGTCTGTCTGTCTGTCTGTCTGTCTGTCTGTCTGTCTGTCTGTCTGTCTGTCTGTCTGTCTGTCTGTCTGTCTGTCTGTCTGTCTGTCTGTCTGTCTGTCTGTCTGTCTGTCTGTCTGTCTGTCTGTCTGTCTGTCTGTCTGTCTGTCTGTCTGTCTGTCTGTCTGTCTGTCTGTCTGTCTGTCTGTCTGTCTGTCTGTCTGTCTGTCTGTCTGTCTGTCTGTCTGTCTGTCTGTCTGTCTGTCTGTCTGTCTGTCTGTCTGTCTGTCTGTCTGTCTGTCTGTCTGTCTGTCTGTCTGTCTGTCTGTCTGTCTGTCTGTCTGTCTGTCTGTCTGTCTGTCTGTCTGTCTGTCTGTCTGTCTGTCTGTCTGTCTGTCTGTCTGTCTGTCTGTCTGTCTGTCTGTCTGTCTGTCTGTCTGTCTGTCTGTCTGTCTGTCTGTCTGTCTGTCTGTCTGTCTGTCTGTCTGTCTGTCTGTCTGTCTGTCTGTCTGTCTGTCTGTCTGTCTGTCTGTCTGTCTGTCTGTCTGTCTGTCTGTCTGTCTGTCTGTCTGTCTGTCTGTCTGTCTGTCTGTCTGTCTGTCTGTCTGTCTGTCTGTCTGTCTGTCTGTCTGTCTGTCTGTCTGTCTGTCTGTCTGTCTGTCTGTCTGTCTGTCTGTCTGTCTGTCTGTCTGTCTGTCTGTCTGTCTGTCTGTCTGTCTGTCTGTCTGTCTGTCTGTCTGTCTGTCTGTCTGTCTGTCTGTCTGTCTGTCTGTCTGTCTGTCTGTCTGTCTGTCTGTCTGTCTGTCTGTCTGTCTGTCTGTCTGTCTGTCTGTCTGTCTGTCTGTCTGTCTGTCTGTCTGTCTGTCTGTCTGTCTGTCTGTCTGTCTGTCTGTCTGTCTGTCTGTCTGTCTGTCTGTCTGTCTGTCTGTCTGTCTGTCTGTCTGTCTGTCTGTCTGTCTGTCTGTCTGTCTGTCTGTCTGTCTGTCTGTCTGTCTGTCTGTCTGTCTGTCTGTCTGTCCGTCCGTCCGTCCGTATGAACGCTGAGATCTCGGAAACTATAAAAGCTAGAGGATTGGTATTTGGCATGAAGATTCTTAGAGTTCCTACGCAGCGCAAGTTTGTTTCAAGAAGGTGCCACGCCCCCTCTAACGCCCACAATCGCATATATACGATTTTAAAAATTTCAATATTTCGGAAAAGTAAAAATGCAGTTTTATTGTGTTTATCAATACCTATCGAAATGTAGAAGAAATTATTAAAATCGGACCATTCGTTAAAAAGTTATGCGTGTTAAAAGTTTCTATCTCCATCTCCCTCGCACTCCCTTTACCTGAGTAACGGGTATCTGATTGTCGGGGCACCCGACTATAGCGTTCTCTCTTGTTTTATTTAAGTAAGATGTTAATTAAAATGCTGTTAATATAATTAAAAACAAGAAAGGAAGCTAGCTTCGGCCAGCCGAAGCTTATATACCCTTGCAGATAAAAGAAATACCTTTTTAAGTTGTCAGAAATCAATAGCGATAGCTTTAAAACTGAGAGACTAGTTCGCATAGAAACGGACAGACGGACAGACGGACATGGCTAGATGGACTCGGCTATTGGTGCTGATCGAGAATATATATACTTTATGTGGTCGGAAACGTCTCCTTCACTGCGTTACAATATCTGACTGAAATTATAATTCCCTCTGCAAGGGTATAACAAACAGTTTGAAGTAATACATATAAAGGACAAGGTTTTTCTTTGAATCGGGACGGCATGATCCACGGCGGGGTCTACATGGAGGTAAAATATTTATTTTTCAAACGTCATACCTCCGCGCAGAAGGGCAAGGGAAAACGACATATCTTCGCCTTTTGTGTGAACTTTTAAAAACGAAATGTTTTCGCGCGGAGATATGTCGTTTTTATAATCAAACAAATATAAGAAAATTCATTGTAACTTTGCAGGAAGTAGGCGTTTTGATTTCTGACAACTTAAAAAGGTATTTCTTTTATCTGCAAGGGTATATAAGCTTCGGCTGGCCGAAGTTAGCTTCCTTTCTTGTTAAATGTCATATCTCCGCGCGGAGATATGTCGTTCGTAGAAGGGCGGAGATATGTCGCGCGGAGATATGACGATATGCCCCCGCATCACCCGCAGCGAAGCACGCAGGATCATGGAGACCCACCAACCATCTGAAGGATCCATCCCGGGGCAAGGACGGTCGACAGCCCGGCCTATCCGAGCTCCTATGCTACAAAAATTCCCAAGGGGAACTCGTCAAGAACAACAAACCGAAGCATCCAAAGACTCGTTTGGAACTGACCAAAGCAAGCGCTGCAAACGTTTCCCGAAGAAAGGGGGAAGACGGCACAGAAAACTGTACCGTAATGTCCGGATGGGAATAAGAAAGGCGAAGGAAATAGCGGGACCTAACAAAACGAAAGGTGCGAAACCGAGGTATCGTCAAAGAGAGCCCGGCCCCAGGTGGACAATCATAAAACACCAATCATCATGAGCACCCGCATCACCCGCAGCGAAGCTCGCAGGATCATGGAGACCCACCAACCATCTGAAGGATCCAGCCCGGGGCAAGGACGGTCGACATCCCGGCCTAGCCGAGCTCCGCGGCGGATCCTGAAGAGAGTTGTCCCGGACCCAGTAGTCAGCTCTGACAGCGACGACCAGGTGGTTGACGACGAGGGCGTCAGCAGAGGAGGTGGCGGATCCGTAGGGCGATCGCCCGCATCAACGGCCAAATTCCGGCTGGCTCTGCCGAGGTGGTGGGCTAGCGAGGAGCCGCCCCAGGACCAGCCCACGCCGGACGAGCAGGGACCCACATACAGTGTGAGAAGTGGCGAAAGAACGCGGAGCAGCAGCGGCAGCAGATGGAGGAGTCGCCGGAATAGCAGGCGCAATTGCCTGCATCCCGCAGCCCGAGGTAGCAGGAGAGTGGGCGCCGTCTCCGCCACGGTGGCTACCAGAGATTCCGCCGACGCCGCGGTACGAGTGGTCAGTCAAATGGAGGCCAAGATTCGAGCTATCGCAGCCACAGCAGCCCGAGATACCGCAGCCACCGCAACCCGAGATGATGCAGCCGCCACAACCCGAGCAGCCACAGCCGCAGCAGCAACAATCGAGTTCGGTGGATCACCACATCCGCACGGACATTCCGGCGGCGCATGTGAGCCACTGCTCACGAACGTTTGTGGCAGAAGGTCAGCGGTGGCGGCAGCAAACCATTACGTGGACGTGGCCAGAGGGACCCGCGGAAGACGCGACGGCAACGGAGGAACCACGGATCTGGGAGGAGGACGCGAACGCGGCGGAGGAGCCACGGATCTACGAGGAGGCACCGCGCTTGAGCCCAAAGGATCCGAGGCAGGTCGGAGGCAAGGGTGACGCCGAGCACCGGATCGACGACGCCAGCACCACCGTCGACAGAGTCCTGGGCTCCACCAAGCCTAGGAGCAGTCACGAAGGACGCGACGAGGCAAGACGAGCCGCTCGAGAGGGGCCCGTGGATTTGGCCGGAACCGCTGGCCTGTCTGCGGCTACCGTTCAAGAGGCAGCATTCCGCGCCGGAGGGCGTCCAGTAGATTAGGCCGAAACTGATGCGGCAGACGTCGGCACCAAAAAAGCAGCGGTGGCAGGAGCTCCCGAAAGACGAATGGCCCGAAGGAATCGCGTGGCAGTAAATAAATAAACAAACGAAAAAAAAACACAAAAAACACGAAGCGGCATATATCGGGGGTAACGCGGCTGAAAGCATGGGGCGAAGAGAAGGGGGCATACATGTTGGCATTACATCTGGAAGAAAAGAATGAAAATTAGCCGGTGGAGCCTAAAAACCAACACCCCAATACTAACCTGTTACCTCGGTTAAAATGCCAATGTTAGGGCAATGTTGTCAGCACAAAACCAAGAGCCACTAGCCGAGGGCAATTGAAGGGCGAAAGAGTGCTGGAAAGAAGAGACACGAATGAGAGGGAAAGGAGACAAAAGAAAGTTGAAGAAACTTACCCGGGAAATGTAAAATCACCATGAACTAGGGACGGGGGCGCCTCGATTAGGCGGTCGATTGGCACTGGACGATAGTGCGATCGATGGGCACATGAAAATGGAAATATCTTTCATGGTGAATATCGCAGCGATCAAGTGGCAACGCCGCTCAAGAAAGTCGATATCATGGGGAGTTTAGCTGGGTTATTGATATCTGACCAGACGGAAAAACAGCGCGGGAAACTTAAATGAAGACCCGCTGGGTTATCAATAGCTGATAGGTATCGATCCCCAGTGGGACCAGATGGAGTATTGGCGCGGGAGTTTCAAATTTTGCTGCAATGATGCTGACCGGCGCCGTAGAAACTCTCGGAGTTGAAAGCGTCGAGGAGGGAATCAACACGATCATCGAGAAGACTCAAAGGCTAGAATACTCTAGGAAACGCCGGAGAGTAGGAACGTGGTTTTAAAAGTTTCCCGAAGTTAGGGGTAATGTGAGGAGTTGAATAACTCCCCACAAATATAAGCAGCAATGACAACAGATGGCCGGCCGTTTACCAGTTACGGGGCAAATTCGCGTAGTAGCGGAGCGGCGAAGAGCAAATGGAGAGAAACTCTCAAATAGAGAGTTTGGAGATCGAGAAGTGTAGAGTGAGAGATTGGAGACTTCGAGGTTGAGAGATAGAACTCTGACAAAGAGAGTTTGGAGAGTTAGTGGCGCAGAGTGAGAGAGTGGAGACTTTGCAGACAGAGCCAGAGGGCCGTGTGCAAAAGGAAATAACGGAACTGCACCGGACTTTGGACTCTGCCGTTAACTTTGGACCAGAGAAACAAGTGCCACATCTCAGCAACGGAGCGGCACACAGGCGTGCCACATGGACCATAAGAATCAGCGGGACGGCTGCAACACGCAGGCTGTGCGTGAAGGACAAGTGGGTCAAGCAGGAACTACGGACTTTGGACCTGAAGTGGAGAGATACAGCGGGCAGAGCGCAAAAGGGAAATACCGGTTCCCGGAAGCCCTATATAACGCCGCCGGGCGCTGGCAGTTGGATCAGTCGATCACGAGGAGTCAATCTATCAAGATCAGTCAAGATATCAAAGTGAACAAGTCAGCCAGTACAGTGAACTACAAGTAGACAACAACAAGTCGAGTCGCCGGAAGCAGCGCAGTGGGAACCTACAAGGAGCAAGATCGCTACGTCGAGACGTTCGGGATTGGATCACCAGGAATCTCCGAATTGAGACACAGGTAGCTGAGGTTCATAGGGCACACGGCTAGGTCAAGGCGATCCGTTTTCATTTCTGTCTCAACTAAATCCTCGCATCTCGCCTGGAGAGTCGATCAGAGTTTGAGCGGTGAAAGCCTGCGACAAGAAATCGTGAGCTCGGGGAGAAACCTATCTAGACCCAGTGTACCTTGCCCAAGCAGGTCCTGGCGCGATCAGCCAGAAGGGAGATCGGTCAATCGTTTGTGGTCTCGAGTGGAGAACTCCAGGAGAGCCCTGCGGTTTGAGTCGTGTAGTCCCGGAGCGGCGTGTGTCTGAACCCCGAGTGAAACGAGCCAGAAGGGAGATCGGTCGATCGTTAGTGGTCTCGAGTGGAGAACTCCAGAAGAGCCCTACGGTTTTGACACGTGTAGTCCCGGATCGGCGTACGACCAAGACCCCGAGTACCAGAAGCCACGCTACGTCCAGCCGCGCAGCCAGCACATCCAGGAGCAGAGCGAAGGACAACGTCAGCAGCAAGCCAGCAACGTATCACGACAGATCGAACTACGAGGAAACGTCACGGGCGATAAGCCAAAGGGTGAGGCTAGGGCGGAACGAACTAGGCGTAGAAGCGAAGGGAAGCGCTCGGCAGCATCCCTGCGTAACTTGGACTGCCAGCGCGATCTGAGTAAATCACTAGTGGGACCATCCGGGACAGAGCAAGGGACAGGCGGTGGTGGAACGAAAGGAGAGATTCCTGGAGATCGCGGCCTCTGTTCACCCTAGTCTGAGAACGGTGACGCTTCCCTAAACCCGCGCAGCTGATCTCATGGCGAGTCCAAGGCGCTACGAGGAGTCGTCGATTCTACGCATCAGAGACGAGTAGCGCCGAGCATCTTCAGGGAGCTTCAAGAATCGGCGAGAGAGATACAGGACCGGAGCACCCAGTCAACGAGGCGAACACCGAGTCATCAAGGCGACCGGGAGTCGTCGACAGCCACGAGTGGCGAATCAAGGCCAGCCGAGCCTGCAAGATCACTGTACTATCACACCCGTAATAAAGCCCACTTTGAACCCGTGAATTCTGAGCTTTCTCACTAATCTACTGGCGGTCTCGTTTATATAAATTTGGTGGGACGAACGAATCTCGTAGCGAGCAGACCTAATAAATCAGTTCGTTACACTGTATAGGCAGATGGTCAGAACTTAGCTCAGGGGTGGATTTTATTCGCAGAGAGTTGTAGTTAAAGCCAGCATAGATAGCAAAATCCAACGCAGACGGTCGCTTAATAACGTCAAATGGGAAGTGGGTGGCACTTCCTGTGGCAAGAATGCTGAACTTGTTCTGCGAGTGAATGGCTTCCATCAACGCTTGCCCTCTTTTGCAGGACCGAATGTTGCCCCACCACATATGTTTTGCGTTCCAGTCGCCGGTCACAACTATTTTCGTCTCCTGGCTGATTAGGTTACCTAAGTGGGTGAGCAATCTTTGCCATTCAATCGAAGGGGGGCAGTAGATCGGAGCAATTATCAACATGTCCTTTCAATTGTTGTTGTCGGGGAGCACAACAATAGGAGTCAATGCTGATGGATTCCAGAGCCGAGTGTCTTAAGTTATCCCGAAGTAACAACTTAAGTAACAACTCCTCATTTTCTGTATGAGAGTGTGATTGTTCCTCGGGAATTCGCTTTGTTTCTCCCGAAGCCGCTTCTGTAAGTTCCTCAGGTGCTTTTCCGCCGGTCCGGTAGTCCTCGAGGTGCTGGCACCCCTAGCGTCCCTATTGAAAATCTCCGCCCTGTTTTTCTGCTGTTTTTTAAATGGGTTCTTTGTCACCAAAAACCGCGTCCTGAGACCATGTTTGCCAACTCTGGCGACCTGCTTTTTGCCCGTTCTGGTAGGCAACCTAGTTTTAAAGGGATTTTCGATTTCAGAAGGAGAGGTAACCTGCTGCTCTCCACTCTGGGGCTTGGGAGGAGTTTTAGCCTGCCTTTCCTGGAATAGTCTACAGCCAATGTAGCCGGACTAGTCGGTATTACAGCCAACGTATCCGGACTAATCGGTATCACAGCCGACGCAGCTAGACT
The DNA here is from genome assembly GCA_037075285.1 of Drosophila lutescens. Taxonomy (NCBI): domain Eukaryota; kingdom Metazoa; phylum Arthropoda; class Insecta; order Diptera; family Drosophilidae; genus Drosophila; species Drosophila lutescens. The sequence goes on from JBAMCF010000366.1 coordinate 43,526, forward strand.
AATCGGTATTACAGCCGACGCAGCGAGACCGATCGGTATTACAGCCAATGTACCCGGACTAATCGGTATTACAGCCAATGAATCCGGACTAATCGGTATTACAGCCGACCTCGATGTTCTGCAGACTTAGCCGTGTGTTGCCTTGAAGGACCTCAGCTACCTGTGTCGCAATTCGGAGACTTGCTTGGTCCCGAACGTCCTGACGTAGCGATCTTGCTCCTTGCTGGTTTTCCACGGCTGTTTCTCCTTGACTTTGACTTTAACTAGCGTTGTTTACTCGCGATTTGATGCTCGATGACTGGTCCTGACTCCAGCGCGCTTGTATAGGCCTCCGGGTGCCGTTAATCCTCGGCCTCTCCTTTTCTTCTTTCCAATCCAGGGTCCAAAGTCCGCGGTTGTACAGTTCGACCTTTCGCCCTCTGCGCACGGCACCACACTAGTCCAAAGAGCAGCGCTGTACCGTTCATTTTGTGCTCTCTTTCCTCTCTCCGCTCCGTCTCTCCCAATCTCTCCAAACTCTCTTTGGGTTCGTACTAGGTACTTCTCTCCTCGTACTCTCCAAACTCTCCGTACTTCTCTCCACTCTCTCTTTTACTGCTTTCTCCAAACTTTTTTTTCCTGCGTTGCCGTTACTACGCGAATTAGTTGCGTAACTAGCAACTGGCAGGTCTCCGTGCAGTTATTCCTGGCATTATTTGTGCGGAGTTATTTAACTCCTCACAAGTTTCAGGTTGTTTTTTCTACGTAGATCAAAAACGTTTGTAAGATTTTTAATCATGTGTTTTTCTGAACAACCGATTACAATTGGGTCATCCATATACAAGAATGCCAGGGAGGGTTCGATACCTGAAAATGCAATTGTCATCACTCTTTGGAAAGAATTTGGGGCTATTGTTAAACGATAGGAGCCATTGCTCGTGGAATAGGACGTTATATTTCTGACATTAGATCTAGACATGAAAAGTATTTAGCTCTACCTAATTGGTCAAGAATATCGTCTATTCTTGGTAGAGGAAATTTATCTGATAAGGTTCTTTGGTAATTTGGCGGTTATCAATTACTAAACGCCATCTTTTTGTATTGGAATTTGGTAATGATTTTTTCTGGGGCTATTAATAAGGGACTGTTGTATTCTGAAACTGATGGTTCTACTATTTTATCAATAATAAGTTTTTTACTTGTTTTTGTACTTCTTCTTTTTGACTGTGGGGAATTCTGTAATTATACCCGTTACTCGTAGAGTAAAAGGGTATATTGTATTCGTGCAAAAGTATGTAACAGGGAGAAGGAAGCGTTTCCGACCCTATAAAGTATATATATTCTTGATCAGGATCACTAGCCGAGTCGATCTAGCCATGTCCGTCTGTCCGTATGTCTGTCCGTCTGTCTGTCTGTCTGTCTGTCCGTATGAACGCTGAGATCTCGGAAACTATAAAAGCTAGAAGATTGGAATTTTGCATGCAGATTTTAGGAGTTCCTACGCAGCGCAAGTGTGTTTTAAAAAGGTGCCACGCCCCCTCTAACGCCCACAATCGCTTATAAACGATTTTAAAAATTTCAATATTTCGGAAAAGTAAAAATGCAGTTTTATTGTGTTTATCAATACCTATCGAAATGTAGAAGAAATTTTTCAAATCGGACCATTCGTTAAAAAGTTATGCGTGTTCAAAGTTTCTATCTCCATCTCCCTCGCACTCCCTTTACCTGAGTAACGGGTATCTGATTGTCGGGGCACCCGACTATAGCGTTCTCTCTTGTTTTTAATTCAAATCATGGGCGTACCGTTCTAGGGGGGCAATAGTTGAACATTAGGTATTGTTAAAAAGGAGCTAGCTTTTGCTTTTACGTCAAAAAATACTTTAGAGGTAATTTTTCCCTTAAACATTACTGGAAATGAAGAAAAGTATTTATTAAAAGGACATTGTATGCCTTCATTAATAAGGAATTTTATATTGACTTTTTTAGCTAGACTCGAAAGATCCTAATAGCTTTTGCTATATATGTGGAGAATTCGTATCTAAAATTTATAGAACCCCTTTAAACGAAAATTTGCGAATGCTATACTCCGCATATTTCAATTTTAAAGTGAAGGAAAATAAACCATGGGCTCCAAACATTGCTTGTAAAAAATGCAAGGAACATTTGAGACAATGGGCAGCAGGGACGAGGAATCAGATGAGGTTTGGAATACCCATGATTTGGGTTGAACAAACCAATCACATCGAGGACTGCTATTTTTGCTCAACAAAATTAAATCCAAAAAAAAACAAGAGAGACCGCTATAGTCGGGTTGGTGTCCCGACTATCTAATACCCGTCACTTAGCTAAAGGTAGTGCGAGGGAGATGGATATATAAAATTTTTTTGATTGCGAATAACTTTTTAATGAATGGTCCGATTTGAAAAATGTCTTCTATAGGTATAAATATACACAACAAAATTGCATTTATACTTCTCGGAAATCTTTAAAGGTGTGGGCGCCAGACACATTTTAAAATCGTTAGTGGGCGATTATGGGCGTTGGAAGGGGCGTGGCACCTTTTTGAAATAAACTTGCGCTGCGTAGGAAGCCCAAGAATATGTGTGGGAAATCTCAACTTTCTAGATTTTGTAGTTTCCGAGATCTCAGCGTTCATACGGACAGACGGACAGACGGACATGGCTATATCGACTCGGCTAGTGACCCTGATCATGAATATATATACTTTATAGGGTCGGAAACGCTTCCTTCTAGCTGTTACATACTTTTGCACGAATACAATATACCCTTTTACTCTACGAGTAACGGGTATAAATAAAATTTGTTTTGATATACATAATACGTATCCCAATGTGAATTCAGCCAGGAAGCCCATGCCTCACTCTGATGGCTTTCCCGTCCCAACGTTTCAAAACAAATTTGATATTGACCTGAGAACCCCGATTGATAAAATGACCTGCGATTACGAAAAAGATTATGATGCGACACGCCGAGAACCCAGATTAATCTCTCAAGATGATTTAGATTATCTTGTAAGGGACCTTGAGCTATCTAAAGAAAGAGCAGAACTTTTGACCTCCCGATTAAGGGAAAGAAATTTACTTTGTCGAGAGACAAAAATTACTTCCTATCGCAATCGAGAAAAAGACATGCTTCCATTTTTCGCTACAGAGGATGATCTAGTCTTCTGCAAGGACATTAAGGCTCTCCTAACAAAGATGGGACTTTCAAATTACAAACCTGAAGAATGGCGACTTTTTATAGACAGTTGCAAAAGGAGCTTAAAATGCGTTTTGCTTCACAACGGCAATAGATATGGAGCAGTACCGATTGCGCATTCCACTAAACTAAAGGAAGTTTACGGCACAGTTCAATTAGTTTTAAAAAAACTTAAGTACGTTGAGCACAATTGGACTGTGTGCGTGGACTTAAAAATGGTAAACTTCCTTTTAGGTCAGCGAAGCGGCTATTCGAAGTATCCCTGTTTTCTTTGCTTGTGGGACAGCAGAGATAAAATGCAGCATCGGCAAAAATAGCATTTGGCCCGAACGAAAATCGCTGCTCTTGGGAGATAAAAATATAATAAATCCAGCATAAATACCCAGAGATAAAATAATTTTGCCACCTCTGCACATAAAGCTTGGCTTAATGAAACAATTTATAGTGGCGCTGAACAAGCAAGGATCATGCTTTCAATATGTTTCAAACAAATTTCCAAAAATAATTAAGGAGAAATTAAAGGCTGGGATTTTCGACGGTCCACAAATAAGAACGCTTATTAAAGACAAAAACTTTATACATTCAATGACAGTAACGGAATTTAATGCTTGGAATTCTTTTAAAAGTGTGGTCCTACATTTTCTGGGAAATGACAAAGCCTCAAATTATTGTGAATTGGTTGAAAACATGCTCCACCACTTTAAAGAGTTAGGCTGTAATATGAGCATAAAGGTCCATTACCTGTGGTTATAGCTACCTTTGTGCTGAACTTGTCGGCATGTTCAGCCGGTAGTCCTTCGTTTATGTATGAAGCTTCAATGAGCTCTCGTAGGTTGTCTACTTCATTTGTAAATTTTTCTGCCGTTTTGCCTTTTTGGCTTGTTTTAACCATTTTCGCTTTGTCAACGTCAGATGTTTCAGCAGCAATATTGTCAGTTTTTGGATTATTCAGTTTATCGTTAGTTAATTTTGAACCATATAATTTAGATCCTACAATTTTTGATTTGATGACTTCTACAGCCAAATCTTTAAACGTTCCCCTTGTCAGGTTGACCAGCTTCAAAGCTGTTACAAATCTATGCAAGTGTAGTTTGATATCTTGAAATATCTTTTATATAAGCCCTTTAGGCTTATATTATGTTTTCCTTTGTTTCTACTAAATTTGTATCTGAATCTATATTTTCGTCTTCTTCTGTTTCTAACTCTACTGCTGTAATAAATGCAGGTATTGAGAGATCGTGTAGACCTTTTTTATTTATTTCGATTCCTTTGCTTATATCGGAATATTCTTCTTCTGCTAGGGCTTTTTGTTGGTTAATGTTAAAGGCGTATTCAAAATTCTTGGGATAAATATTTTTAAATCATACTTATCCTTGACAGTTATTAGGTTGCCAGCAACCTTATCAATATTTTAGATAATTTTGATAAGTTTGTTTTGTTAATAATTGCCACATTTTCATGCACTAGGGTGCTTGCCTGATTGTAAGAATCTACAAGAATGTTTGCATGTTTATCTACTGTGTCTTTTTGTGTTTGCCTTTTTTGGCTTACACATTTTAAAATATTGTTCTTTATTTTTTTTTGAATAAAGAACTTTTCCAGCCTATCTCATCTACTACTCATTTGGTGATCTCAACCTTAGCCAGTGTACTTTAGTTGTTCCCAAAAATTCATTATGTCTTTTACCTTTTGTAATTCTTACGCATTCTACTGTATTGAGGATTGCTGCTTTTTCTTTGTGATCGTCACAGCATATAATTGGTGACAATGGTAGTTCGTATTCTTCCATATATTGATTCTCAAATTTGGATATTGTGATTTTACTTTCAAGGATAATCATTATATATTTCACACGGTCTTTAAAATCTGGCTAAGGCACGACTAAGGAAAACCGCAAGCCCTCATCTCCGAATCGGAAACGGGAAGGCTCCAGTGTTTGGCAGCAATTCAAAAGATCTGAGGTTAAGGCTATTGGGTAATACTCTAGATTAGCGGACTCACCGCCGAAATTCGCGAAAAAGGTATCCTCGATGGACAGCGATTTCTTAAGAACTCTGATAACTATGGATTACTACATGTGTATTTTTATTATGATAATCAAAAGAAGTCGCTGTCCAAGGGGAATTATATTAAATTCTTAAGAAATCGCGGTCCATCGAGGATACTTTTTCGCGAATTTCGGGGGTGAGTCCGCTAAACTAGAGTATTACCGGCCATTGGAATCTGCAGTTACTGCGGAAAATCTTTGAAAACATCAGGGAACACAACAAATATGATAGAGCATCTCAAGCCATAAAGATGTTGAAAATAATTTGCGCCAGCGAATTTGTCGAGCCCATACTCTTCAGATTTAAAACGGAAAAAAGAAATCAATTAATTTTTCTTTCTAAATGGCCCAGTTTGAAATAATTTATTTTTATTTCAAAACAATGAAGTTTTTTGTTCCTGTCTGTCTCCTGCTCTTGGTATTAATCCTTTGTATAAAATTAAAATACCCTCTGCAAAGTTATATTTATGTTAATTTGTATATGTGTAAAAAAAAATGCAAATATACGCCAATCCAATAGAAATGTCAATTTTTAGTCAAAAACATCGAAAAACATCGATGTTCCCAAAAATGTTATTTGTATTTTAGACATGTACAGTCACAATCAGGATTTTCAAAAGGCCTTTACAATCTCGAGGGCACTTAGGCTTCCTTGCTTGTTTCATGTCCTCCTTATTTTTATAAGCTTGTAATTCCCTATACGTGTTTTCTAATTCTTTTTTTTAATTTTTAAATTCTTTTCCCAGGGTACTGTGGTGGATTTTATATCGTAAAGCTGCCTATTTAATTCCTTAATCTTGAGATTTGGGAAGTTTTTCTGTCCTCCTCTTTTTTTATTTATTTTCCCTGATTTAGGCATTTGTAGTTTGTACATTTTTTTTTCTATTTTTAATTGTTGAGGTATTTATGTGTTTTACATGTATCCCTACCTAGCAAAAAAAAATAAAGATGCTTAGATATATTAAAAAAAAAGATAATGTTGGGCGCTTTTCGAAGCGCTGTCGGTGCACTTTTCCGTGGTCCGGCTTGGCGCGCCGAACGGGACCGGTGATGGCTGCACAGGCTATTTCGTATATTCTGCTGCTGATGTCCTGGGCCTAAGGGCTCAGGCGGTACCGGTGCCGGTCATCGCACAGGTTTTACTTGTTGTTTTCTTACGAAGGTGTAAGGGACGGTTTGCCACTCACACAGACTTACTCCACACTGCACACACACTCACACTCAAAATTTTGTATTTGTGTTGTAGTGCGGAGCTAGTTTTGATGATTTAATATTGAACTGCTCCATTGTTTAATGTTGCTCCATCGAAGATTCACTTCGAGCTGCTCCATGCAAATATTTTATAGGTTTCACTTTTAAGCTGCTCCATCCAAATATTTTATTAGTTCACTTCCATCCAAATATTTTATTAGTTCACTTATCACGGTCGCCATGTATTATGATGATTCCCCATCTGTAGTGCAATAAATTCAGAGTTAGAGTTTAGAGTTTTTAAATCTTTATTGTTGAGTTGGGAGCGACTCGAGGGTACGCTCCCAAGCTTTCATTCTTGATTGATTTTTAATTCTGTTACATATTTGTATAAAGCTAAGTTCGCCAGGCTCTGTCGGCAGAGATGTCGGCAGAGCCGCGGTCGACGCTTATGTATAATTGTATATATATTTGTAAAACATAGTTCACAATATCAATAGCTGTCATCGGCCAGGTCAGCTGTGCTTCAGTATCGACGGGGTGGCCAGATCGGACGGAGATAATAAAGACAGGGGCAAGAAAAGTGAAAGGAGCGGACAGAGAGTTGAACTACAGAAGAGATCACATCGGGAGAATATAGCTAAGAGGAAATTAAAGTCGTCGCCGTGGAATCAAGTCCGAGTACAAGAAGTTGGTACGCCGGAGGGTCCATCGTCCATCCAGTTGAACTCAAGTCGTCAAAAGTCAATAAATTCCGTTGCTCTAAGTTTTATTGGTCTAAGTTCCGTTCTTCAAAGTCGTTTTGTAACCAACTACCATTGATTTATCATTATTCTATACAAATATCTTATGTACTATTAAATAAACCAGCCCCAGTGCCTTACATTTGAGGGCTCGATCCGGTCAACTCGTTGGACACGCCGATTACAAGCTCATCAGCTAAATCTGAATGTTGTCAAATTGAGGCGTCACAACGTCGTCAGAAAACAGTGAATACGAAAGTATGAGTGAACAGGAAATAGAAAAAGGAAGAAAGAGAATTGGTGCTTTAACACAGCAAAGGGAAAAGGAACACCGAAATATAAATCTATCCGAAATGAATAACGAAAATCTTGAGAAAATAATTCAGCTTCTTACGCTGAAAATTAATGCAGACGAAATGGCGGAAAGAGATCGAAATTGGCCAACAATTTCAGTAGAAAATTTCGCGAAGATTGTTACTGACTTTGACGGAGAGAGTATTCCTGTGGAACAGTGGTTCAACAATTTTGAACAAAATGCTGACGCGGATGGACTAGTGATCAGCAAAAATATGTATGCTCCTGGAATAGGAAGTCATTAATTCGTTCTCTCATCTAAAAAAAGTGCTAATGGGAGAGTTCAAGCGCACAATGCGAAGCGATCTACATGCCAAACTAGCAGAAAGGAAGAAGAAGAACGGCGAAAGTTTTCAGGAGTATATATTAATAATGAAAAATATAGTTTTACGGGGCTCAATTGACGGAGGGTGTCTCATTGCGTACATTGTGGATTGTTTGGATACACCAAGTGAGTTTAAGTTTAACCAAGTCAAGCAGCACAGTGGTGTCAAAAAAAACATGTCCACTGCAACCACCCGCACCAGTCGTTGCTTTAATTGTGTATCAGCGGACCACCTGAGGGAGGACTGCAAGACGGACACCAAATGCTTTAAATGTGATGGTATTAGACATATTTCTAAGGACTGTCAACAGGTGACCAGATCTGTGCAAGTGATCAAATCATCAAAGCGCCTGAAGTGGATCAGACTGAACGGATTGGACATACAGTGTCTTGTAAACACAGGAGCGGACGTATCAATCGTTTGCTACTCAGTGTATAAAGAAGATGCTAGACGTAAAGCTGGAAAAAAGTTATGCCGTGCTGCGAGGTCTAGGAAACGTTCAGACAAAGCCGCTGGGTACCTTCATCGGCATCGTAGACGCCGATGGACTGGTGGTTGAGCAAAAATTTGTTGTAGTTCCGGTTACAATATCGAAGACGAAGCTCTGCTAGGTTTTGACTTCGCATCCAAGTTTTGGGTCAGTTTAGATGAGAATGGATTCACATTCACCAAGGTGTCAGCGCAGCCAGAGAGCGCTGGAGGAGAGAAGCTAAGTATCTATAACATTGTTGAGGTCGAGGATAATGTCTCCCCAAATTTTAAGCAGCTCATCCAGTCGATGGTTGAAAAGTACAAGCCGATTGAACCCCCCTTGGGTGTCCTGTTCAATTAAAGATCGTACCTGATGAGCAGATAAAGCCTTTCCGTAACCAACCGAGTCGATACTCACCAGTAGAAGCAGACGCCGTAAGACAACAAGTGGAAAAATGGCTCGCGGAGGGCATAATTCGGAAGTCTACGTCAAACTTCGCAAGTCGAGTGGTCGTCGTAAGGAAGAAGGATGGCACAAACAGAATTTGCATTGATTTCCGTCAGCTAAACAGGGTGGTACTCAGAGACAGCTTCCCTGTTCCACTAATCGATGATGTTCTAGAAAAGCTGCAAACGGCAAAGGTGTTCACAGTCATGGATCTGGAAAATAGTTTCCTACATGTACCAATTGAAGAGTCTAGTCGGCGCTACACTGCATTCATATCAAAAGAGGGCCTCTTTGAATTCTGCAAAGCTCCATTCGGATTTTGCAATTCGCCCGCGGTGTTTAACCGTTTTGTCAACTGTGTTTTCCAAGATCTTATTCAAGAGGACTAAATGCAGATCTACGTTGATGATATAATTATCTTTGCACAAACGGATGAAGAATGCATAATGAAGTTGGAAAAAGTACTACAGGGGGCCGAAAAATATGGGCTATCCGGTGGCATTTTGGAGTAAAAAGACTTCATTCGCTGACGCGAAACGCCACAGTTATATTCTTGAAGTTAAGGCATCTTACCTAGCTGTTAAGAAGTTTCAAATTGGTAACCGACTGTGCAGCGTTTTCCCAGACTGTGAAAAAGAAAGACGTACCAAGAGAAGTCGCAGATTGGATTCTATACCTCGAGGACTTCACATTCCATGTTGAGCATCGCGCCGGTCAGAAAATGTCTCAGTCTCAGTCGTCATCCAGTTGATGTTTTTACGGTAACATCATAAGTCTCCTTTCAAATAAAGATGGCCCAACAAAAGGACAATTATATCTCTGCCATTCTCGAGATACTTAAGTCGCAGCCCTACAAGGACTTTCAACTAAAAAAGGAATCCTGTTCAAAGTGGTGGATGGTAATGATGTTATGGTTGTACTTAAGTCAATAGAGTACGAAGTTATAAATGAAGCACACTACGTCTGTCATTTTGCAATGCGGAAAACTATGCATACCTTGCAACAGCAGTTCTGGATTCCGCATATGGAGATAAAAGTGGCCCAGATTATCAACAATTGCGTGAAATGCATTCTTATAAACAAAAAAGTTGGAAAGCAAGAAGGTCTTCTGTATTTCATTTAGAAGGGAGATAAACCACTGTACACTCTTCATGTGGATCACGATGGACCAATGGACGCGACATCCAAGCAATATCGGTTCGTTTTGCCAGCTGTGGATGCTTTTACCAAATTTGTTTGGTTATTCCCAACCAAAAGCACCGGAAGTGACGAGGTTGTGAAGAAGTTGGAGGAATGTTCGGTAGTATTTGGTCGTTCCAACTGCTGCTTGGTGTACAAATGCATAACAAAGTTTGCGATAGTGTGTTGGCTGTACTAGAACAAGAAATGATCAATGATTTTGATATGGAAAAGAACTAATCACGTCAGGAGGCGAAAATTCAAATTCAACAAGCCCAAGAGAATTACAAAAGAAATTACGACAAGAATAGAGTTATGGAAAAGTTTAAAAAGAAGGAGATCTGGTGGCCATAAAGAGGACACAATTTGTTGCTGGGAAAGAGCTTGCTAGCTCTTTCCTTGGTCCTTACACAGTAACCAACGTGAAGAGAAATGGACGATATGACGTCAAAAAAGCTGCACTAGTTGAAGGACCTGCTGCTACATCGACCAGTTCGGATAATATGAAGCTATGGAAGTACGTAGTCGAAAATGAGGATGGACCATAGTCTGGGTCAGACTCGGAGTATCAGGATGGCCGAATGTAAAACATAGTTCACGATATCAATAGCTGTCATCGGCAAGGTCAGCTGTGCTTTGGTATCGACGGGGTGGCCAGATCGGACGGAGATAAGAAAGACAGGGGCAAGAAAAGTGGAAGGAGCGGACAGAGAGTTGAACTACAGAAGAGATCACATCGGGAGAATATAGCTAAGAGGAAATTAAAGTCGTCGCCGTGGAATCAAGTCCGAGTACAAGAAGTTGGTACGACGGAGGCTCCATCGTCAATCCAGTTGAACTCAAGTCGTCAAGAGTCAATAAATTCCGTTGCTCTAAGTTTTGTTTGTCTAAGTTTCGTTCTTCGAAGTCGTTTTCTAACCAACTACCATTGATTTATCATTAATCCATACAAATATCTTATTTACTATTAAATAAAACAGGCCCAGTGCCTTACATATATGAGAGAAAAAGAAAGATACTATGTTCACTTGGCTGTCTAAGCGGTCGCACATTCCACGCATTCGAGGGCGGTCATATAAGCGGGCACTCGGGAACTGCTTGGTTTTTATATTTGTGTTTTGTTATTGTGGCCAAATGCAAAACGCCAAAAAATGTGTCTGAACTTAAATCGATGCGTAACACTGAGTACAGTGTGCATTCGACATGTGAACATACTACAGTTTACCCGGGCCGTCAGCCGTCAAGTACACAGGGGGAACAACGGGGGACTCGTCCCCTGCCGTAACTGTGTGCACCGATGGTATTTCGACTATACTCTCCCCGTGAGGGCGGCTGGAAGCAGGTCCATGTCTAGCTATGACTATGGATGCTGACGAATCTTAGTCGGGCGGACCTGGGTAGATCTTTAAAGTGCCTACCCTCAAGTCAGGCGTGTCAAGCCACCCGTGCCCACTGACTTTCGGGTTCGCAGCTGAGGGGTAAATCCAGCTGTGCTTTAACGGAGCCTTGCCAGGGCCGGGCAACCCTGGGCCTTGCCGTGGCTTTGGGGCGGAGTCACGGTCTACTTTTTCATAGAGCCTCAACAACCCTCAGGCCCGCCGCGGTTGCCTGGTCGATCAACGCGGGCGATTATGTATTGAAAATGAAACCCAACACCATAGCTTTGGACCTCACGGGGGAGGTTAAACCCCAAACCGTTTCCGCTACCATCGAGGAAGGGCCGCGAACACCCGGCCAGGGAGCTCCGACTCCGATGGGAACGGAAGGGGCTGCTAGGACCAGCACCCCACTAGACACCAGGAACATCAACCCACACAACAGCGGAACCCAGCCGGGTACCAGCAAGGCAGCCACTGCTACGCATCAGTAGCGCAAGGCCAAGGTCAGTCGGGCTCGTTTTATTCTCGGCAAGATTGCCAAGAATGATGCAGAGGGCAAGACTGACCAGATCGATGCGGAGGACAAGACTCGATGCCTTGCGGAGATCGCAGACTTCGAGGAATACCGCTCGCACGAGGCAAGCGAGAGCGCAACCAAACGGGCAAAGGACGCTCAGGGGAGGCCAAAACCGACCTCCATTGTGAAGAAGGCCAAGAAGTTTAGCGACGTAGCCAGAGACAGCCTCGCGATGGCACTGGGGGACGACCTGCACGACGACGGACGCCTGCTGTCGGAGAAGTGGGAGGAGATCGAGGTCAAGGTGACCGACATGATAGCTGAAAGGCTATCAGCCGTCCCAAATGGTCCGATCCCCTCCTTCGACTATTGGACGTGGTCAGGGGGTACCGGGTGATCAAGTGCGATGACTCGTTCTCAAGGTCCTTCCTGGCGGAATGCATCGCCAAGATTGGAAATGCATGGGACGGCCTTAGTATTAGACTCGTCCACGCCAGGGAGATTCCAAGGAGGCCGCGGGCCAAAGGAGCAGACTGACCAAGGAAAGGTGCTGTCGCTGCTGAGGGCTCAGAACCCAGAAGTGCACACAGAGGACTGGGCGATACTTAAAGTAGAGAAGGAGATGAAGACGAGCCAGCCGTTCCTCTTTCTCATCAACCAGCGCTGCCTGCCGCAGCTTGAGAAGGCCGACTACAACATCCGGTACGGCCTACGGAAGGCCAAGATCAAGGTCTTCCTGGCAGAGCCGGATGATGTTCTCGAGGAGGTCGATGTCACCAACAAGCTGTTGGATGACCTGGTCATCGACGACAAGACCCCAGACGTAACACCCAACACCGATGCCTAAAGTCGTGTAGATTAACCTGAAGCGCAGCACGCATGCTTCAGCCAATCTTGCAGTTCTTCTCAGTGAGAGGAACATTGACATAGGCATCGTCCAAGAACCATGGACTCGAGACGGACAAATCTTGGGTCTAACACAACAAGGATATACACTAGACTGGGTCGATTTGTATGGGAAAAAAAAGTGATAAATCGTACGGGGGGAACGTGTTCTATGGACAATTCTAAGCAACATTGCAAAAGAAACTATGCCTTGAAAACCACGTTTGACCCTCCGCATTTGCAAAAGAAAAAA